>JAUYWV010101141.1:0-13476 GCA_032274565.1 Nematoplana nigrocapitula | reverse complement strand
GACCGGTATTTATCTCCCAATTCGATTGACGGATTTGAATGCTTGATGACTCTAAAAAATGCTGCGCCAATGGGTAACATGGGAAAAAATATCCACGAGATGCAAAATTTATAATTGAGAGGCCCACAGCAGAAAATACCCCCAAAAAACATGTTTTTGTTGCGATGCTAAATCAATATGCTGCAGGAATTTGAATTCTGTAGTAGTCGATTGATGCAATGCTAAATTAATATTCTACAAAATAATGTATTTGAAATCTGCAGAATAAGCGATTATTGCTATGGTATAAATGAATAAACTAGAAGATAAGACTCAATTCCATATTTTCTTGTTTGTTTATCCTACTTGGAGGCTTTTGGGACTGCTGTCCCCTTTGTCCCAGACTGTAGACCTAACTGGCTGCTGAAGTATCTGCGTCTGACTGGCCGTTTCTAACCTGAGACGACTGCCACAATATGCAAAATTTTTAATTGAGAGGCTCGCCTACAGCAGAAAATACACCAAAAAACATGTTTTTGCTGCGATGCGATATCAATATGCAGCAGATGAGCGATTGCTGCTTTTCTAAATGAATATGCTGCACATAAGCGATTGCTGCGATGCTAAATCAATATGCTGCAGATAAACGAAAATTCATTCATGAACGTTTTTCTCTGTCAATTTTCGGGGTCAGACTTTCTTAAGATCGATTTGTCAATTCCTCTAACAAAAACGCTCGCTTATAGCCGCACTATTTTGCCGCTTTATTGGCCGAATAGAAGCGCGGGTATGTCGCTATACGGGTAACCTACTAGTTAGAGAATGTGTGTTTGTATGTATGTATGTATGTATGTCTGACCGGTATTTTTCTCCCAACTCTCTCGATGGATTTGCATGCTTGATGACTCAAAAAAATGCTACGCCAATGGGAAACATGAGAAAAATAGCCACGAGATGCAAAATTTCTAATTGAGAGGTCCACATCAGAAAATACCCCCAAAACCATGCTAATAGATGATTTCAAGTATTCGTAGGAATTTGAATTCCGCAGTAGGCGGTTGCTGCATTGAAAATCAATATATGGTATACTCATAGAATATTGAATTTGAATTCTAGAGTAGCTTCTAGCTGCAAAGCTAAATCAATATAGTACAGATTAAGAGTCTTAATAACGAAATTGAATCTGAAAACGGTTTATCTTCAGTATATTTTTTAAAGTTTGATGTTTGTCAATTCCCTTAACAAACCGCTCTCGCTATAGCCACACACTATACGGGTAATCCTACTAGAAAAGTGATATGAGAGTAAGATATAATCATTTCAAAGTTAGATTATTGATGTCAAAGATAAAATTATTCGTCCGAAATACAGTGAATAAAAGGTATAGCAGCCGTTATTCAACATCTACATAATACATAATGCCTCGACAAGCTGCTTCGATTGGACGTGGAACAAAAAATCCAGTGTCCGATGCCGCCCGCTGTCAGTTCATAGACTGCTATACTCGAAGATCTGATTACAAGGACCTTGCTATATGCCTATACGCATTAATTCCAAGACAGCAAACCGGATAATTCTGGATTATGTCAAGACAGGGAAGCGAGAAGCATTACCTAAGGTGGAAGAAGGCATGTAAATGTGGATGATAAGATGCGCGCCTAGTTGTACCAGGCCCTCAATGACAATCCAATGATCACTTTTTAAAGATAAATGAAGATATGAGGAAAGATATGTAAAAAAACATTTGTCAGTGAGAGCTGCATTTCGAAAACTCTGGATGGGATGCTGATAACAAGGAAAAAGCTGATTTGTGTGCCTGAAGACGGAAATCGAGCAGATGTTATCAAAGCAATACATGAATTTGTCAGCTGTTTTTGACAACAGCCATTCCTTCTGGAATGTGGCTTAATCTTCACACTAATAGCACCCTTGGTCGGTCCGTGAGGGTCAACCAGCAGTTAGAAACCAGGGGCGGATCCAAGGGGGGGGATCAGGGGCCTGATCCCCAAAAAAATTTTCAGGTGCCCCTTCCACCCTTATACATAGAAATAGCCTATTAGTGCCTGTTTAGTTTTTTATATTCACAATTTGGCGCCCCCTCAAACTGATCCCCCCAAATGAAATTTCTAGATCCGCGCCTGGAAACGTACATGGACGAGCAGGTAGAAACCTGAATATTATTGCTGCAATTTCAAGAACAGAAGAATTGGTCTTGACCGAGTTCCACGCTCATAAGCAGGAGTTTGAAAATTTTCCTCCGCCACCTAAATAGCTGAACATTTTCAATACCAAGAATATATTTGTATAACGTTGAGACAGTGACTGTTATCATCTGGTATATTTGTATACTTGTCAATACGCCGGTTCACTGCGGAAGAGAGACTTCCATTCAAGACATTGAGAGTTGTTGTCTAAGGCGACTACCAGCATGCTTACCGATGCTTAATCCAATTGAGGAGTGTTTTTCCTGTTTCAAATAATTATATGCAATAAAATCCGAACAATTGCTTTACCGGAACTGCTGGTAGTGCTGATGGGTACAATGCCCGCAATACCCCCGCCAAAACTGCGGTTGGTATGATCACATAATGATTTTTCTGTCCCATTGATTGGGTGATGAACATTTTAAACATATTTTGTTTCACTTAAATTTGATAAATCGTTTGGTGTTCATTAAATTTATACGGATTTTTCCCACTTTGAAATTTCTAATCACAATTTTATGTACGAAGATCTCCGCACTTTGATATAATTAATCTCACTTTGAAGGGACAACTCCTCACTTAGATATACAAATACTGTAGTGATATATTTCGCAGATCATATTTGAGCTCATCTACAGCGATGGTTATGTGATGGTGGTGATTGTTGCTTACTCAAATTTAAATATATAATTTGCCACAAATTTCGTTCAGTCACTATAATATACAGGCGCGTAGCCAGGATTTTCTGACGGGGGGTCAAACCTTTCAGTCGAAGTTAAAATTTCCGACAAAATGTTGAGATAAAAGTAATATTAGTAATTTATTTTGATGCCCGCAAGATTAGTAAATTAGTTTTATTTAGGTACATCTTCACACCGCTGCAACGGTTTATCAGGAAAATTTTCGGTAAAATCAGAAAATTTCCGACAAATAGAAGATGTACAAAATTCCCGACGGCTCTGACGGGGGGTCTTGACCCCCAAGACCCCCCCCTTGGCTACGCCCCTGCTATAACCAACTGAACCATCTACCAATCCAATCCAACCCAAAAGAGCCTTCCGCCTTGCTGGTTTTGCTCTACAGGTAATTGTTACCGCTCAAAGTCTAGCTAGAAAAAAAACAATCCAAGCACTAAATACCACAACAAATACCTACAGCAGTCTATCCACACTTGGCCGCAATGATGCAATCCACCCATCTACGAATAAAATTGTATTTCTGCCTTATTAAAACAAATACGGATTTAAAAAGAGCGCTATAAAGACAGATTTTCATTCGTCTAAATTCTTTGCAACCTTGGATCAATACTTCTTCCATCTCATATCTCTTTTGTTTGCGTTACAGCCTTTGGTTGCCGGTGGCAGGTTCTCTTTTTGCAGAATTTTGACTGGAAATCGGAATCTATTATGTTCCCCGAGAGGTAAAAATTGACATATTCTATGTATTCCCCTAAATTACATAACTATATAATTCATTTTTAATGGAGAAATCAAAATTTTATAGAATTCTATGTTATTGACATTGTTAATTTGCTGAGTGTGATGTGTGACTGTGAGTGTTGTGTATTTCCACAACAAACACTACTTCACTAGCAGAATTATTCTCTTCACTCACCTTGCCCATGCCCACAAAACCTATTTACTAGGTTGATTGTATCATTACATTTTATTATTTTTGGATTTATAAATATATTATATATTAATTAATATGTAAATAACTTCAGGCTCAGCAGCAGAACTCAGAAGGCCAAATTCCCAAGGGCAAGGCAAGGGGCCCCTTTGGAATAAAGTACTGTTTTAGAGAACATATCCTCTGAAAATAATTTTTTCCTGAGAGTTGGACAAAATATGTAAATTATTAACCAAAAAAAGCTGATTTAGACATTAGACTTAGAGTTCAATTTAAAAATAAAATCAATAAATTTCAAGATTTCACATCAAGGATTCCAAATTTTCACAGCATTGTAGGTAATATGTCCATGACTGAAGTAAATTTATTCCAAAAGGATCAAGGGCAGCAAAAGAGCAAAAGGATAAGTAGCAAATAACATTTAAAAAAAACAGTCCCACCATAACTATAAGTATTTCATATTAATATAAATAGACTCCTCTGAATATTATAAATCTAAATGCAATAAAATTAGTTGCATATCTATATATCACTTATACTAATCAACAGAGTTTAACAATTGCCAATA
Organism: Nematoplana nigrocapitula; assembly: GCA_032274565.1. NCBI lineage: Eukaryota > Metazoa > Platyhelminthes > Proseriata > Nematoplanidae > Nematoplana > Nematoplana nigrocapitula. The sequence continues at coordinate 9,096 of JAUYWV010101141.1, read as the reverse complement.
GCTAGTCAAATAGATGGGAAAATAAAGTAGGATTAAAAATAGCATATAATTATAAATATATACATTTTCAAAAATAAGTAAAAGTTAACCAAAAAATAAACTATTCTATCTATGGTCATGGAAGTCAATTAAATATCAACTATCTCTATTAATCTATGACTATAGAATATTGTTTACACCTGTAAAAATCACTACTAGTCAGAATAGTTTAGCATTGCCATTGCATTGCCATTGGTCATTGTTACTGATTAAATGGCAAAAAAGGCATTTTCTATCTACTAATTAACTTTGCTAGCACTAATAAAACTAACTAATATATATAAAACCAATTTTATTTTATTAAAAAATTCTATAAAGTTGACTAATAGATACTTCAATTAACTTATATAATTTACTTTTCCTAATCCTATTCCTAGTTAAAACTTACTTATTTATATAAATAAATGTTATTTTTATTTCATTTTCCAATCTGATCTGTTACTAAACTTGCTAACTAGTAAGGATACATTTTAGGGTATTAAAATAATTTTATTATTTTTATAGCATTTAAATGAGTCCATTGCCATTGGCATTATTGCATTAATATTTAAATAGTAAGACTCAAACTACTACTTATAAGCTATATACATATTTATATTTATAATTTCCTAATAGTTTTGTCTTAAACTATTACATAATTATAAAAATCTGATGAACCAGCATATAAAGCTGCTATATAAATTCTATGTATATGTTACAGATGGTTGGAGTATATTAGATGGTACATGTATTGTCGGCCTATACACGTACCATCTGGCCAGTTTGTGCAATTTAATACTATTAGAAATCATCCAGCCTGATGGTGGGAGTATTTAAATTATTGAGATACAACATAACAATGTTTTAAATTGGGCGGTACTCATACCTGCTAGACAGTTTAAGTAAGTTTTGCAATCTATTGAAGTAAGTTTCTTAATCTATATCAAACCAGCCAGATAGTTGAAGTAAGTTTCTTAATCTGTATCAAACTGACCAAATGGTATGCGTACCAGCTGGATGATTGAAGTAAGTTTCTTAATCTATATCAAACTAGCCAAATGGTACGTGTACTGGCTAGATAGTTGAAGTAAGTTTCCTTATCTGTATCAAACCAACCAGATAGCATGCGTACCAGCCAGATGGTTAAAGTAAGTTTATTAATTTGTACCAAACTGGCCAGATAGTACGCGTACCATTGGCCCTGTACCTATACCGGCTGGCCTGTACGCATACTGTCTGATATACTCCAACTGTCCACAATTTATATACCTTTGCCAGACAAAGTTTATCAAGTATGCTTTATTTGTGAAGTACTGTTTATAACTTTTCTGATATATTTGTTATATTTTATTTATATACTTTTAGTCAATGTATGCTAATCTAATATTTTATAATAATATATTATTCCAATGTAAAGCACAAACCTAGCCTCCCTTTTGAATAAATTATTTTTAGTCCCAATATATTTTCATCATAAATCAATGCTATAAAAATTTTGAATTCTTAGAAAATCCTACAATTTATTATAGCATTGATTTTAACTATATATTTACCTTTTTGACATTTAGTATAAATTTAAATACTTTATTCCAAAGATCCTTAGCATTGCTCTATTTCATTTTATTTATAATTAAAATAATATGGTCAAAATGACAAAAATATAAGATAAAAATATATTTTTACCAAAAAATATTAATATAGTACTTAGAATTGGACATATAATACTAAAGATTAAAATATAAAAAGTATAACTATAATTATAAAAATGTTTCAAACTAATAGTAATCAAAAATTTAGCTTATTATTTTATGTAATAAATATTTGATTTTTATTCATTATTATCTATTTTTATGTTAAACTTATATTTTTTAATATCTAGACTTATTCTAAGAAAAAATAAGAATTGTTGAAAATTAAAACATTTTAAAATTCCATAATTTTCGAATACAATATAATATCTAGTCTCAATGTTTCTATAATTTTAAAAAATACAAAACTAAAATAACAAAATTATTTAAAATATTCTTTTTATTTAATTTTGCCTTATAAACTTTTAAGATTCTATAAATTTTCCAGAAATCTTTTATTTTAGAAGTATAATTTTTACAAGTTGATTGTATTTCTTATTTTTTATATATTATTCTCTTTTTTAATTTTTTTAAAAAAACTATGAGGATTATAAAACTAGAAGTTATTTATCCTATGATTTATAGATTATAGATTTTAATTAATTTATTAATTTTGTTTAATAAATTTATATACCTTTAATTAATAATCATCCTTTTTTATTACATCTATATTCCTTAATTTATTTTAGCCTGTTAGTTAACAGTTAACTTATTTTATATCACAGAGTAATATATAATTACAACTTTCCTATTTTAGATATTGATATTAATGTGATAGGTTTTTGCCAAAAACAATTTCAGGTAAATAAGCTTTTGTTTATTAGTATTAGTATTTTAAAAGCTGCTATTTATTTATTCTTTGTTTTTAAATTTTTTTTTCTAATTAGAATATAAATATTGTAATTTGAAAGTCATTTGTCCTAGTCAGTAGACAATATTGTTATTTGAAGAAAGATTGTCCTAGTTAGAAGACAGAATATTGTAATTTGAATTTAAATTGTCCTAAATAAAAGACATTATTTTAATTTAAAATTATATTGTAGTAGTTAGAAGAGAGAATGTTTTAATTTCAATTTAAAAAATCCTTATTAGAAGACAGTATGTTGCACTTTGAAATTATATTGTCCTAGTGAGAAGACAGAATGTTGCAATTTGAATTTAAATTCTCCTAATTAAAAGATATATTATTTAAATTGAAATTGTATTGTCCTAGTTAGTAGACAATGTTGTAATTTGAAAATATATTGTCCTAGTTAGAAGACAATGTTGTAATTTAAATTTAAATTGTCATAATTAGAAGACATATTATTTAATTTTTAATTATATTGCCCTTATTAGAAGACAGATTATTTTAATTTGAAATTATATTGGCCCAGTTAGAAGACAATGTTAGAATTAAATTTAAATTGTTCTAATTTGAAGACAATATTGAAATTTGAATTTAAATTGACCTAAATAGAAGACAGAATGTTGCACATTGAAATTATATTGTCCTAATTAGAAGACAATGTTAGAATTTGAAATTATTTTGTCCTAGTTAGAAGACAGAATGTTGTAATTTGAATTTAAATTGTCCTAATTAGAAGACAGATTTTTTTAATTTGAAATTAGGTTGTCCTGTTTACAATACAGTAATGTATAAATTGAAAGTCGATTGTCTTAGTTAGAAAACTAAGTGCCATAGATTTTATAACAGGCAGCATGCTATAAATTTTATGGATCAATATCAGGCATACCAATACTTTCATCCTTTCTTGAAAGTAATGATCCACCATATATGACTAGCGTTTTACAGATTTCAACAGTTAAGTTAATTACTACTCACGTCTTTCTGCCTCGTTTCATTTTCAGTGCCTCTTATCTTCAAATTAGTCAGTGCCAATCTACAATTTGATTTAGTCTAGAACAGGTAAGTATTTGGCTTACCATTGAGGATAAGAGGGTTGGTCATTACTGACCTGTCTGTCGTTACTACGTTTGCTTTGCAGATATGTCTGCCAGTGCCAACAATATTGGATTGCCCACGTGGCACAATTCGTTCAGTTGGTCAGCGAGTTACCAATCCAATCCAGTCATGGGAGATGTGAGCGGTGTTGAGAAGTTGGCCAATCTGTCTGGTCCCCACAGCCTGAACGGGCCCACCACGAACGGCATGGGTGGTTTGGGCAATTTCGGTTTCCCCCTGGCCACGAGCAGCGGTGCTCCTGCCGCCTCAGTGTGGTCCTCCTCCAACGCGGTGGTGTCCTCCACGCCATCGTCGGTGGGTGACAGCGATGCAGCCCTGTGGAGCAGCTCCACGGCGACTGGGGAGAAGGGAGTTGATTCGTGTTGGAGTCTGGCGCCCTCCACCTCCAGCACCGAATGGACCAAAGCGAAGAGCCCCTCGCCTCCGGCAGCACCAGAGAGGCAGCAGGCGGGCGTAACGAGCAGGGAGGATGTTGGCGATGAGGCTACGCCAACCAACACCCCCAAACCTGAGGAGGGCGGGCAAGTGGAGAAGGAAGAGGGTAGTGGGGGCGCAGATGACTACATTCAGCGGATGATCAACACGACGGAGCACTGGGGCAAGCGCCCTATCGATCAGAGCACGCCCTGGGATGTGGGCTCGGACGCGGGGGCATCAGCAGCGGAGGACCCCAATAAGCGTGGAGTGGAGTCCAATGTCTGGTCCAGTGAACCGCCCAATGGGACGGGGATTTGGGAGGCCTACTACGAGAATTTGGGCGAGAAGCCGGCCCACTGGAAGACGCCAGTTGTGCAGCAGCAGCAACAACGGGATGTTGTCTTCGATCGCAGGGCCAACGCGCCCACCCCCACCAATATGTGGCCCCCGGACAAGATGCCGCCCGATTCCTCGGGGGGTTCGTACTGGAAGGAGCCGGCCCCTGCTCCGCAGTCTCAGGCGATGCGACCCGGTAGTTGGCTGGATAGCGGCCCTCCGCCGCAGCAGCGAGGAGCGACTTGGGGCGAAGACGGATGGGGCAGCGCCAGCAGCAACGGGCCTCAACGGGAGAACGACACTTCGCAGTGGATGGGCGGCGGCGGTTGGGGAGGTCCTTCATCCAAGTCCGGAGGTATGGATGAGCCGGCGGCATCCTTGTGGTCCAACGGTGGTGCCAAGATGCACCCCTCCTCCAGTGGTGGAGGAGGGGCGATGCGATTCCCGGACCAGTGGAGCGATGGGAGTGGTGTGCCCGCGCCGCTGGTGGGATCCATGCCGCCTCTCAGCAACGGCAGAAGGGTAAGCTCTTACTTGGTTGAGGCAGGCTGTGCTTCTCCGTTGAAATCTGTTTGGTTTTTATCTATCTGTTTGCTTGTTTGACCGCTGATGGGTTCTTTTTGGTTAATCGGTTTGATTCTTTGTTTAATTGTTTTCTTGTTGTTTGGTTGTTCGTTGGGTTTGATTTTTGATTGTTTACTTGTTTGACTGTTTGGTTAGTTCTTTTCTATGTTAACATGATTGTATGTTGTTTTACTGTTGTTTCCTTGATTTTTTCTGTGGTTTTCTCTTTGATTGATTATCTGTTCGCTTGTTTATTTGTTGGCTTGTGTGTGATTGTTTACCTAGATACCTACAGTACTAGTACTTGCAGTAGGCGACCTTATTATAACTTCATGTGTAAGCAGAAATAACACGCCACAGTGTAATTGGTTTCCTGTCAGATTATTGCGGTTCAGGGTTGATAGAGCCAGAAACATTTTAAAAGCACTCCCAACAGTATGTAACAGTTTCGCATGATGCATTTCAAGCAGCTTATCCTTCAGTTATTTTGCCAAATCCATTTAAGCTTGCGATCAATGTTGAACTCTGCCCCTATCAGCCGACGGTTAAAGGGCAGCCTATATTTAGTAGCAAAACTAGTGGTCGTAGCGTATCACTCATGCGGGGTCCTATTTGGATTAGTGGTCTCTCAGGAATTGTCATCTATCCACCCGTGCACGTGTCCGCACTTCTGACCAATCCTCTCTGTGCTTTGGGAGACACAAACGGCGGTGTGCCGACAGAGAGGCATGGTGTTTACAAAACAGTAACATGTGTCCAGCCGACATACGGTCGGATTGTTTTCCTTCCAGAAGCCGGTTTCCCCTCCCCCTACATTCTTTGTCTTGCTTCCTGCTGCAAGGTCTTCCCTATCGATCCTCATCTATTCTGTTCTGATTTCCTCATCCTGCGCGGCGTCAAGGCTGCGTCTTTGTCTGGGGCTAGCGAGTGTCGTTCGCCCCCTCCTCCCTTCAGTCCTCGCGTCACCACGTCTTCCTTCTTTCGATCTCATCGTCTCTCTCCTCCCTTCCCTGCCTTCGAGGTGGTTGTGGTGGTGGCTTCACGCGCGAGACACAAGCTTGACGCGTTTTGTATTCCATCAACGGGGGCATGCTAACCTTCATCGATCCAGCGCTTCAACCTACCTTCCCCCACTTACTCTAGCTACTGCACCAACCAGCTATCCCCATTCTGCTGTCTGTCTGTCTGACTTATTTTTCGCTTGTTACTTAGTTCCTTCCTCTATGCAAGCGCGCTCGTCTGAACGAAGCTCCTCCGGGCGCTGCGCTGTCGCTCTGCTGTTAGGGTCTTTCCAGCTCTACCCTATCTATGTCACACGAACGACTGACTGTCTTGTGGAAGCAAGGAATGAAGACGTTCGTTTGTTCGCGCTACAGCTGTAGGTAGTACACATAGTACTTGACGGATGATCAAGCAAACAGAGTTAGTACGTAGGTATACTGTACGTCTGCGCGGTACTAGCTCACCTCCAGCTATCCTCCCCTACTCTCCACGCTCCACCTAGATTGTCTCATATGACCGCTCCTCTGCGTTTGTCTCTTGCGATGATTGTCTGCGTCTAGAGCTGACTTCTATATTTCATCGGGACAGCTGGAGGTGGTAGAAATGCTATGAAAAGCACAGCAGTAATTGTTTGTTCTGCTGTGGCAACGCGATGCTTTCTTACTGCTAATTGCTCTAATAATAAGTCGATACTATGCATTGGAATTATGCCTTCGTCATCATGATTGATTCTTCAAGTCGTATACATCCAGGCTTTTTTTGGTCTTCCTATCACCCTCTTTCTCTCTCGACTTTTCATTCGGTTTTGCTGTTCCCTGTATATATCTGGCGAGCGCTATGACTGGTATGCACCAAAGTGTATTTCTGTTTCCAGATGATGTGATTTTTTCTATTTCCACAGAGTATCGAGCATAGTTATGTCGCGCTGGTTTCCTCAGATTATGAGTGAATGAATATTTATTAATATTAGAGAAAAAGGTACACAGCGGGAATCGGAAAATCTAGGAAACAAATTTACATAATGCAGGAAAGAAAGAAAACGATTTACACGGAGAAATATATGATACTAGCTGAGGGAAAAACATATTAGCAGGTTACGCCAGAAAACTTCAGTGGTCGTCCTTCTCTCAAAGTTTAGTCGATTTTGTGAGCTCGGGTTTGAACGCGATCCAAAGAGAGTGGAAGTTTGGGGTGGGGGTGGGGTGGAGTACCAATGAAGACAGGGGAGCAGTAGACGCGAACAAGGTCATTTGTTGGAAAGGACTTTAGAGAGGATTCGGAGAGCGTAAAGCTTCTTTGATCCAGTTTTAATCAAGCAATCATTCGACGTGTGCTTTCTAAATCAGGTCGTTTGTTAGCCATGCACCGAAAATTTACAACTGAGTCTAGGGTCGGCAGTGTTACGTTAAGCGTTTTAACGATGGTTAAGACTTTTCATTTGCTTAGGTTAAGTTTGAGGCCGACCACTTCAGCATGTGTTCAGGAATAATTAAGTCGAAGTCCGCGTTCTTGAAGAGAGGAATTACAAAGGGGGAATCGTCGATTGAATAGGAATGGGCCCCAAATGGAGCCTTGTGGTATACCAGAAGTAGCACGAATGTAAGCGCTGAGAGTGTTACCGCGGTTTTCACACACTGAAACATTCGACAATGAAATTACTAGAAAAGTTCAAACGAATGAGACAGGAGACAATGACTTCGTGGCCCAGTTGGTCGAAAGAAAGCCTTGACAAAATCGTAGTCGATTATGGAGACGCCGTTGACATCTTCGGTGTTCTCTGCTCCAAGACGTGTTAACCTTCCAAAGTCACTTCTTCCAGGGTGGCTCCTTGCCCGGTGACATCTAAACATTTATATGGGTATTGGGATATTTGCGTGCGTAGAGGGGGGGGGGGGGTGTTACACAGAATAATATTTCTGCTTGACCGAATTCTTCCCTGATTGAGAGGCAGTATGTGTGCGTGCGACTGATGAGATGGGAAAACCGAAATAGCAAGTAGCGTAGAAGCACGGCAGTGTTGTTGTTGACTTGTTGTTTACTGACTGTGCTGCTTGCATAACCCAGAAACAGCTGCCGGTGTGAAGTTGCACTACTTGTGCACTTATTGCCTCAAACTATTGGTCTCCTTTTATCCACTTTCAGATGGGTAATGGCAATAATCGTATGATGCAGATGCGGGTTCACGCCATCAAATTCCTCATGGATCTGGGATTCAAAGTAGGTATTGTTGGATTGTTGACTGGTGCAGTCCAGTTCAGGGTCGTGGTCATTTCCCGAGTTAACTTTAGTGTTATTAATTTACAATTCCTCCCCGTGCCTGCCGTATTTTCGCATTTGGTCCAATGCTTGTTTGTATACGACCTTCAACTGTCAAACGTCAACTGGCTGATCATGCACCAATAGGGACGAGCCGAACTACAGTGGGCGTGGTAAAGCATAGCAAAGCACTTTTCAAGCGGCCGTCAGAGAGTGGAGGTTGTTCGCTTCACATGGTAGCCACCGCCGCAAACCGAATTGCATTCTCTTCAGAGATTCGAGAACTACAGTAGACCCGGCAGAAGTCGTTTTTGAGGTGTGCTCTCCTTTAAACGAAAGAGAAATATGCGATTGTAAATTATTTTATTGATTTTCCACGCGCGAAGAAACTCAATTTGCTGAGGAAAGCGGTATCACTGGCCAGGGTCTCCAGTTTAAAAATCCCAAAAAATAACAATTGACACTCTGACTATGTCTTGACTGATTGCTTATGTAGTTTACATAAGTGTAAATAAAATCTTAGTTTTCGTTATTTTTTTAAGTGGACTGTACGAGCACTGACTGTAGCCAAAACCAAGTTTTTACGTATTTTCTTTAGCATCATCTCCAACAAACCTTCCTTTTTTGTAACTAACTACAATATTCCTGATCCATTCGGTTTTTTCGCCTTTCTCTATCTCTTTTTTCTTTCTCCCCTACTCTCTCTTTTCTCTTTTTCAATCTCCTCTCCTTATCTCTTTTCTCTTTCTATTCTCTTTTCTCTCTCCCCTACACTCTTTTCAATCTCCTCTCCTTTCTACTCTCTTTTCTCTTTCAATTCTCTGTTTTCTCTCTCCCCTACACTCTCTTTTTTAATCTCCTCTCCTGTCTACTTTGTTTGTTTGTTTGTGTTTGTGTTACCCGGCCCCT
>JAUYWV010101130.1:0-13476 GCA_032274565.1 Nematoplana nigrocapitula | reverse complement strand
GGATTCTCTTCAAGTTTCTGTTGGTGCGGAAGCCGTTGAAGACGTGGGTATCAGGTAAGGCGTTCGACACACAACGGCAAGCTCTCTGTTAAAAATACAACTACGAGAATTGAAGGTAGAAATAAAAGGAACTGCGCTGCTGTTTTCCACAATGTTAAAAACATACGGATAAGGATAAAAGATTGTTCCATGTTTCTCCGTTTAAGAGAGTCAGAGGATGGAGAAAGCTCATAGAGGCCCTGAAATCTAAAAGTATCCAAGGAATGATCCGGAAGGATTAAAATGATTCGCCACAGCGGAATTAGAATGTCTGCGAATATCACTTATCTGACGAAGCATGCGATCTCAAATGCGGTTACCAGGCTCGCCAACATAGATACCGTGGTTACAATGGTACAAGAGATAAGATAAACCACATTACTAGTGTCGCAAGAGAGGGACTGCCAAATATAGTACGCGTAGCGCTGTTGTGAGCCTATGACCAGACGATTGAACCTGTCGAACCGAGCACAAATGCAGTTATCACGACTACACTGCAGAAAGCCAAACATCCCAGCAGGAGAAGTATAGAGAGCCAGGATATTTTTTTTAATGTTGAGAAGAAAGCTTCTCTTGTAGCCCATTTATGTAAGGTCTCTAAAAGTTTCCTTACATGACTCCTGGAAATCATCGAAATGAAGACTGCGTTGGATGAAACGTATGATCTGACTGCAAATAACTCCTCTGAAAGTGTGTTTAAGGTGACGGGGCGATCAGTGTCTTTCCGAAACAGCTTGTAATCCAGGTAACCCCTTAAACAGAGTGAGATAAGAAAGTTAACTAGCTCTGGAGAAGCTTTTGCTTCGACCTGAATGCTGGGATCAATGCTATTGACAAGGGAACACATCTATGTTTGTTTGTTTGTTTGTGTTACCCGGCCCCTTCCGGAGGATGTAGCGATAGTAGACGAATGGTCTTTTACTAGCCAATGAAAACATTTTATTTTCCCAAGCAGTAAGGCATATGTTTGCATATGACGGACCGAAAGCAGAACCCATAGAACAGCCAGATGTCTGAAGAGAGGTAGTAGTGTCATTAAAAGTGAAATCGTTTCTGTTCAGGCATAATGTGAGAAGTGTAATAATGCAACAGGTAGACAGCTGATGGAAGGGAAGGAGGGGATCTCATCAAGAATATTTCACTGTCCTGTAAAGATGATCCAATACACTGTGTGCTAAGCACTAAATCTCAGGAAAGCCGCAACGGACCATCCCGGTTAGGACCAAGAATCTGTGTCAGGTTGAGAACTACAACCACATAAAATATGCTACGGGAAGGAGGGAAGAAGAAGACTTTCTGTTCTTCAATTGTGCACTCTTTCTTCCTCTCAGCGGAGCTAGTCAGTCGTCTGTCAGTTAGCTGTTAGCCTGATTTATCCTATATCACTCGCTCACTATGTATGTAGTGTATGTGACTTGCAAATTGTTTCCCGCTGCGCTGCTGGAGAGAATCCGTTCGCATCGGCAGCAGCCGGTTTGCCCCTGACCTTATCCTACCCCATAGTAGTAGTGCACACACCAGCCTTCCTCGTGTCTTTGCTCAATCGCGGGCGGGTGTAATGATTGCCGGTTGGCCTGTATACGACACTGATCCATTAATCGATACATCGATGGTTTAATTTGGCACGTTTGTTCGTCGGGGTACTGCGGATAGGGGAGGAGGAGTTCCTTTTTGTCCGGACGTTGTTTACGAGCGACTACTAACTATATACTCTCCAGACGTACCCCCCCTGTTTTCTAAGACATTTGCAGAGTCAAGAATCGGGGCTCGATAATTTAGTTGATTTTCGGACCGTTGACACATCAAAACTTCATTTTGTATAACTCGGGCTATAAGTACGAAAAAATACCGAGAAAAATCTCAATCGCTTCTTCCATTTTGAGTGTACGAAATTCACAAGAGACTTTTATTTGCCAAAGAAAGTGTAATCAAGAGACAGATTTAAGCATTTAATGAAGCTGACGTTTTCGACAATATCTTTCTTCCATCATCAGTTAATTGTGAAAATAAAACGCAAAAACTATATACACTACAACACAGACGGAAAATTGGAATATCTTTATAATTACTTGAGATCCAGAATTAAAAATCTATCGATTAAATCTGGACTGTACATAATACTTACGGCGCACTTTATCTCTATTTGAAAATCTGAAAATGCGGAGAAACCTTTTTGTCTATCTTTCAGTACTAATTATGATTGTGCTGAATTTTCTCTCTTTGGTATATATTACTATACTAAGCTCATCTAAGCGTCATCTTTTCAGAACAGTTGTCAATCAGTAGCACTGTTCACCCCCTTAAACTTTGCGCAGGTTGGCAGATTTCAGTTGGCGAAGCTTTGCTGTTTGTTAGCGGTTGACACCGCTGTATAACAGCGAGTACACCATTGAACGTTCGTTGTGATGGTGATTGACGCCGGGGTTCGCCGATCATTCGATCGTTGGATGTTTGCTGTGCAGTTCTTCTGTGCAATTTGTGCGTGTTGCCATAACGAAATCTATCGAGGGGGTGGTTGAATGTTGACACTTTCTCTCTTTGGCACTGTGCACATCTCCCCCACATCCCTACCCCCCTTCCCACCCTGACCTTCCCTCGCCCCTGCATTTAAGATGACGATTGAATTCTCGTCATGATTCTGAGGAGCAGGAGAGCGGAACGCAAGTGTGGATAAGTAGCCGCATCGCATAGCTAAGAGGAGAAGAACCGTTCATTTTCTAAGAATTAGTTATTATAGTGAAGTCATTGATTGAAGCCTTGTGTAAACAGCCCCGCATTACTTCGGAAGAATTTGTAGTTAGCCATCGGTATGTCTGTCTGTCTTGGCAGTCGGAGAGAGTCTTAGTCGTATTGTACTGTCATCAGCTGTTCGGCACGTATGTATGCCGTGCTAAGTTATACAGTATTACACAGTGAAACACACAGGCACACCACGTTAGAGTTTTATGTCCGCAGTTGTCAGTAGTGCAGAAAAATTTACCCTCCGAAAGGAACCTCAACCCTTTCCGGAAAATTCACCAGAAATGATAAATTACTGAGCTAATTTTAGTCGTCGTCGTCACTAACATTGGAGGATTTTATTAGCGCACCTTTATAATTCTCCACACTTTCACACTAGTCTTTAAATATTTTATTAATCGTGCCTTCTTTTCGAAATTTCTGCTTATTTGATTTTTAAAACAGAATACAAAAAGTGACAGAATATTTTAACGTATTCATTTTACTTGGTCAAGTAATATCGATCCATGTTAGTTCAAATGAATAAGACCAACGCTGAACTAAATACGAAGATTATTGTAGTATAAATGCCATATACTACTTATTATTTTGTCAGTAGCATTGTGTAAATCGACTGCATTGTTTGGCGAATGTGAAAAATATATTTCATAAGCAGCATTTATCTATCGCTAAATTTGTTGGAGATTATTTTTTAGAATTTAGAGGCGCTATCTGGCAGATTACAATTTTGGGGAGTGTTTTGAAAACGATATGATCGAACAAAGTTCTAGGCATGCATATTTAAGAGCCGTTGATTACCAATATAATGCCACTAACTACATAGAGTATAAGTAATGGACAAATCTGAATTGCCTGTTACACAATCATATGAAAGTTGTATAAACCGGATTTTATTTCACTTCTCTGTGCAGACATTACTATTTCTCAGCCACCAATATGGCTAGAGACCGCACTCTGCAGGACCTCCTGGTTGAGGGTGGAGCAGTCCCGGTGGAAAAGCTGCTCCTCTTTCCCAAACTGTCCCAAATCGAAACCAGCGAATCGGATCTCACAGCGGCCCTGCGCGACAGCCGCAAAGTCAAGATCGATGATCTGACTTCGGGACAATTGGGCGTACGCCGGCGGGATAATTGTAAGTTTGTGTTGCGAAACGTCGAATACATTTTATCGTTCACTTTTATTGTGGTCTTTTATTTTATTTAGTTTGTGTTAACTCTAAGTGATTACCCCCAGCGTCCGATTCAGCTTTACTTAGGGATTTAAGGCCGAAATTATTTATTTCAGTTTGTATCGTCAACATAGTTTTCAAGTGCGCAATTTATTTTATAAACATGATATGCTGTAAGAAAGCTTATTGTACCGTAATTGTTTATTTGTCAGTCTTGTTCTAGGTTGGCATCAGTGAAAGAATCGTGTACATCATGCCCCATTTCCACGCCTGCGGAGACAGCGTTTGGAGGAGGCGATGCCGGGGCGAGTGGTACAAATCAAAGAATGAAAAAGTTATTGGAAAAACGCAGAACCGGGAGTTACAGAAGAAAGAATGTCGAATGGCGAGGAAGAAAGAAAGCGTTATAAAACGTGCTTTTAATAATACGGCCAAGTCGCCTCGGTGGTCAAGAAGCTACGAACTGAATTAGCTGTCCTTTGCAAGAAAAAACAGACTGAATAAACTTTTTATTTGATTAATTTGATATATTCTCGCTGTCTATTTTTAAAGTTGAAGAATTTGACAAATGTGTTAAATTCCAGGTAATGCGCGAAATTGGCATTATTTTGAGTGGCAGCACAGCTATTCCGGAGCTGAGGCATTATACGCACCAACCGTATAACCAACTGTGTGATTTTGGATCGATACCATTAGGGGGTACACTAGTGAAATGTCATATTTAAACAAGAGTGTTGTAATTTTATTTTTCAAGTGTTGACTATTATTGTCTGTATTTTCACGTTCATTTATATTTTATGGCTAAGGTGTATGGGTGTCTGTTCTATTCTGACTTTTCAAACGACGGTTCTTTGGAATCGTAACTGTAACCGGTGACGGTTCCGACTTTCCGTTGGTGCGTATAATGCATTAGCTCCGCTATTCGCATATTCTTCGCTTTCCCTTTCTGTCCACAGCCTCTTTCCACACCTCATCTGTTTTATCGTTGAATTGCTTGTCGATCAGCAGTACAGGATGACTGGAGAGCACTGTTTAGTCCTCAACAGCATTCCATACCTGGTTTGTCGTGGCGATGCAGATCAGCCTATATTTTTATGAATGGTGATAGTCAGACGGGTTTTTCAACGCTTTCCTCTATATTCTATCTTTCAGGGTCTCCTTCGACGAGTACTGCGGGCAGTAGTGGGACTCCCAGTCCTTGGCCGGAAGGAGGGCATCACATGGGGAACGGTGTCGTCGGACAGCAGAACCAACCTCCGACACCCAACACCCAGCAGGTCTCCCAACCTGCCGGCTACTTCGCTGTGAACCTACAGCCAGCCCCGCCCCAACCTTCGGGAGCCGGCTCCCAGAACTTCGCCGCCGCGGCCGCTCTGCAAGGCGTAGGTGGAGGTGCTGCCGGTGGAGGAGCCGGCGGTCCCCAGCCCCACCACATGTACGGCTACTACGGACTGCCAGCGGGGGACGCCGGAGCCCAGGCCACACCGCCGCATCACCAGCCCGCTTTCGCCTTTTCCGCGCATCCGGGACATCCGGCGCACCTTCCCCAACAGCAGTGGGGCGATGCGGCACAGGTTCCGCTCCACCAGACCTTCTTCTCTCAGCCGCCCTCCTACGGTTGGCCTCCGCACAATCCCAATCAGTGAGGAGGCGACTGGGCTGACCTATACTGACTGACTGCTCATCATGCATCCACCACCACTACCGCTACTACCGTGCGATCATCATGAGATGACCCACCAGAGAAAAAAATGTGAAAAAATAAAAAGAACTTTGAATTTTTTCCTGCTCTCCATCCGCTCCGCCGCTGCCATCAGTACCGCCTCCACGACCACCTCCAACTTCGCCACCACTCTATTCGCAATCGAGGAGTGTGATGTTCGCCGAAGCATAGCGTTGTACCTCCTGGACAGAACGGCTTGCTTTATTGTCAACTCGTATTGTGATACTACACCAACGCGCATCCATCAGCGACCGCGTATTTTATACCCGTCTGCTCGCCTCGTTGTACTCTCCTCTGTATTTTATACATAGATTGAAAAGCCGAATCTATCTCTCTATCCATCGCACAGAAATCTCTATGATGATGTCAGTGACGATGATGTTAAAGCAAACAATGAATATCCGCAGTCATCTGTCCACCCTCCATGCATTGTTTGGGCGTGTTTGATGTCGTAGTAGTTCAGCTAGTAGCTACCTACCCGCCTATCTGCCTACCTACTACACGCTTAATCTCGCTCAAAGTGTCTTTCCCAGTTGAGACTGATTGATTGAGACATTTGATGTGTTCGGTTTGGGGAAAGCGAGACGACAGACTCGATCGAGTGTGCATGTGTGTTCCCCGCGTGGTGGCTCGAGGAACACCTCCTACCTCCTCCACCAACCAAGCAAGCACCAAAAGTGTGCAGTGTGCATTATTCATTCTTCCATCAGGTTATATTGTACTGTACGTAGATAGAGTTCGACCGCTGTGATTTGTTGTGCGCAGATATGTCTGTTTGTTGCATCAGATGCCCGCCCAGCTATGCTATTATTCCCCGCCCCCTGTCAACTCAACTCCAATGTATAGTTCTAGTCAACCAGAAGCACGAAGCTGAAAATTGGACGACATCGCAACTTTCAGATCTCTTCTTCCTCCTCTCTCCCTCTCTCTTCCCGTCTCTCGCTGTGTGTGTGTCTGTGTAGCCAACAGCCCGAGTTTAGAGTTAGATACATTTGTGTGCTGGCATCCTGACCGCGATATTTGATCGTTCTTATTAACTACTAACACATGTATGTGCATGCAATTCCGCTTTTTAGTTACACCATGTTCCCCACCCGAACAGCCAAAGGGGTCTAGAGAGAATACGACAACTACTGTTTATCGCCCGAGCCCCCTCCCCCTGACCTCTGCTCCTCTTCCTCCCTACCGCGTTTTGTATTTTGATTTGCTACTTGGGTTCAATTTGTCCCGCACCACAATCTAGCCCCCTTTGGATTGGCACTTGCGCGCGACATTCTCCGCCAACCCCCCTCCGTTTACACACGGACGACGGAAGAATGGTCGCTATAAACAAATGGCCGAGAAAGAACTTCAGGGCTCTTCGAGCAGTTCGAAGGAAAGAAAGAATTTAGCGCAGGAGGCCGAGTCGTCTCCGGGAGACGAAGACCCAGCGCAGAAAGGAACAGCCGGTCTGGTTCTGCATGGAAGCGGTATATACGTCTGGACTACGCAACCAAACAGCCAACCACAAAAGCAAGCTGCGTGTTGTGCTTCCACCCATCAGCCGAGCAACGTCTCAGGCAACTAGCGGGAGTGAAGCTGGTCTGTTTTTGCATCGATTTGGCGTGAAAGAAATCGGTGATGCCGTGTCCTATTGAAAGTTCAGTGCGAATGACTTCACTTGACCGCATGCGCGTTCGTCTGTGATGTTTCTCAGTATAGTTGGTTTGCTTTTTTAAAATTTGTTTGAAGTTTTCCTAATGACGACGACGCGTACGTGTTTCTTTCAAGTTGAATAAAACTCTGAAGTTCAAATCATATTTGCCTTCCTACTATAATAACTACATACATGTGTGGATTTTTGGGTTGGTGCATGTTTGCAATATACTGTAATTGTAGGTGTCATATTATTATCTAAATTAATACGCTTCTTAGAGAAAGTGTGTCATTATAATAAACTAACCAGTTGGTTGGTTGCTATTACACTACAATACAGCTCAGTCTTTCAAAATGGAATGATTTGGTTGACTTACAATTATTCATAAAGGCGGTATTTTGCAAATTTTGTACGATTACCACTCTCCGGCATCGTTAGTCTGAAATTTACGGTGTTTAGTCTAAAATGACGAAATACGTTAGTGCTAACTAAGAACTAAATTGACTAGAATACCTGTTTTTCAATAGAAACAAAATACAATTTTCATGTTTCAGTCCTTGACAGTGCGTAATTGGCTTGCTTGATAAGAGACGAAATTGTGTCTGTGATAGAAGATTGCTTCAAATGTATGAAATATATGTGAAATAGTGGATCTTAACAGAAGGCCAAGCTTAGTACTAGTTTATCGTGATTCGAAGTTGTTCCCCTGAGTAAAGTCATCGACTCCAGTTATAAGGGACAATTCCAATGTTTGCATTTTTTGAAATAACTTCACTCATTTAAGGAGTAATTAACGCTATATTATCGAATTCTAAATGGGACTGAATATAATAAAGAAGATAGGCTGTAATACGTGTATGACTATTGCCCAGATGGACCACAGTATCGTTCGTTCCATTAGAAAAAAGCCGTTATGCCAGTTCTACTGTGGTACAAGTATAAACTTATTCTCTCTGGTGACAATGTTAGTCCCAGTACACGAACGAAAAGATGGCTTCTAGAGTACGTGCCTACCGTCTTGTTAAAAGCGGAGGTAGATTATTGGCCTTATGCAACTGTTATAAACATTGGACAGTTGATCGATGGCGCAGAGACGTGTTTTCCGGTGAAACGACCCTTTCGCAACATACCACTTTCGTCCGCCATGTTTGTCGTTTAATATCTAACCGGATGGATCACCGTTATGCGATACAAACGGTGAAACATTCTCCAAAGCACATGATTTGGGGTGCCATCTCAGCAGGGGAACGTTGCGACTTGTGGTTTAGGTACGACACTTCAAGGGACTGCCTAGTTAGGAATTCTCAAGACAAAGGTTTCTATTTTCATACAGTTTAGACTGCGGATGCAACTGTTTCCTCCTGATGGGCCCAGTGCATCAATAAACTATACCGCGAACAAGAAATGACTCGCTGCTGAGGGTATAGAGATATATAGGGTCCATGTCCAGGCGCAACGCAGTCCCTATTCGAACTCCATCGAGAGCTGCTAGGTCATTTTGAAGCAAACAATTCCACTACGGAATCCCAACCTAATGGCAAAGCTTGCAGAATGAAGCAGTGAAACAAGTCTGGACGCTGGAAATTACCACGGAGCTTGTGGCATCAAAAATGCCCAGCCGATCGCTGCTGTACTCAAATAATGCAATGGTATATGCATACAAATTATCGACCGATTTCATGTTTTAGACATGATCAAAAAACATATTTGGATATAATTTTACCTTTAATTGTCATAAGATTAAAAAACAATAATGTCGTATTTAAACACAACATTCTTGAGTGTACGATATGATTTATGGAGAATACGGTCTGTACATATATTATTATTATCCGAGTATACGATCTAATAACTATTATTGTACTCGTTTAAAAGACAGCTAAGTGAATTATTATATTTTACAAACACTAACTTTAATATGTATAAAACAATTGTATTATCAGCTACGGCGTACTTGGACACTGTCCCGAAACCAAAGCAGAAAAGCTTCGTCAACATGACATGATAGGATATTTTAGATTACGATTTCGAGTCTGACCAAGTACGAATTTAGATGATTCTCGCTTTGCCCGAATATCGTTCTTGGATTTTAGCAAATCAGATAATGTTTGCGGTTTTATATTAAACTGAGCTGCTAAGTCTTTATTTTTCATCGTGATTATAGTTTCAACATGAACCAGGATTTCCTTCTTCCAAGTCTTTGTCACAGTTTGCGTTTATATATTTGGAACTGATAAATATTGAAATAAATGCAGCGACAACATAAGTGCATACACACACAGGTGAATATAATGGCTGACTGCATTGAATAATGGAGAGTGCTAGCTGCGTAGCGAATAGTTCTTCCGGACTCTCTTTCCTCCATATCTCTCCTTAAATCGGGGCCGTCCATTCCTTTTACTTCCAACGTTCACTCTAACTGATGCTCCCTCAAGCGTCTTGGCGGTATGGGTGTCACTGTAAATTTGCAATGGATCCCGGGGCACTCATCTCTGCATGGCGATGATAGGACCGAAGCTTTAGCCAAAACCGGTGCCTCTTCCGTTGCCAATGGCACAATCTCTTTCTCCGCCTACCTTTTCCTGCATTCATCACTCTCGATCCTTTCCTCCTGACGGTCTTCTCTTCTCAACATACTTCTCGACTGCCAGATTCCCAATGCTTCTTCTTCCCGTTGCGAGCTTTCGCGCCTTTGGCCAGTCCGATTCCCCATCCTGTAGTGAAGACCAGCAGGATCGCTTTTGTCATCTCCTCTCCTGTCCCTCATCTTCAGCCCTCCGACTCGCCATCTTAGGTGAGTCAGTGAGCCTCCTTGATCTGTGAAGACGTCCGTGATGTGTTGCCCGGTTGCTGTTTGATTGGGCATTGCAGACTATTCACGAGATGAAGTTGACGTAGGTACGCAGGTGTAACAGTCCGGTTTTCCCCAGACATTTTCGTGGGCTACTGCAGTCGCTGTCAGTAAATTAGTTTTAAAAATACGAGAAAATCATACCGTTGACTCTCCAGGGATTATTATTAAAATTAGTTTATTAAACTCATGACGAAAACATTCGTTTGGAAAGACGTTATATTTGTATGTTTTATGAAAGATACATACTAACTATATGTTGCAATTTTTAAACAAAGTCAAAGCCGCATTTCCGAAAATAAAACAAAGGACTATACTACGACTACACTTTTCATATAAACCGGATTTCCATTTATGTACAAATTAGCAACTATATAACTCACGACGAAAGACATTGTTCAGTATTGATAACACAGTATACGGTCCTGTACAGTGGCAAATTTACAGGAAATGAGCAGTTCTATTGCAATGAGAAAATTATGTACAAAAGGATCGATCAGAGAGTACTTACTAAATAATAACACACAAAACAACACTACTCAAGGCACAAACACACACACACACAGATCTTTGTGTAAACATGAAGTGCATAGAGAATCTTCTATCCCAATTGAAACTCATCTCTTTAGTAGGGAAAAACTGTTCACGGTTAACATACTGTATATAGGATGACTTGGTAATTCTTCAAAACATGTTCAAAATGTACTATACTATTTAGGGGTAATAATAAATATGAAATTTACAATTTACGGCACATGCAGTTGAAGTCACAGTTACATACTGTAACACATCCGTAACAACTCTAGCGGGCAATACAACCGACAAAACGTCCGAAAGTATCGTAGTAAAAGCAGATATACTCGTAAATATGTTCTAGAAAAACTTACTGGTACATTCAACATGATGAAATTGTGCTAAGTCGTCCGTCGACTGGTGCGTGAATAGTGCTAATCAAAAAAGATAACCGCCCATAGTGCCACTGTCCCATAGAATCAAGCCTATCCCACCGTCTTGCTCAGGTGGGACTCAGAGGAGCGGCACCAATCATCGCCGGGGTTCCCGGCCTGCCGTTCGTACTGGCGGGCCGAAGTCTGGTTGAAGACCGGGAGTAGTTCATCGGCTTCGCGCGATCTCCGCTTCAGATAGATGAGGGCGTCCGTGCCCAGGCCCTCGATGGAGCGCAGTTGAAGGTCGCCCTGGAAATAGCGGGCGTAGAGCCTACTGAGCGGAAGACCGTAGCCGTAGCCGGCGAAGGGGACCAGAAAGGAGCCAGCGTAGGGGTTGCCGTCGGCGTCCAGGTCGACACGTCGGGCCGTTGAAAAGGTGTAATTGAACACCTGGTCCATCATCGACCGGGATATTCCGCCACCGCGATCGGACAACTGGAACGCGCATGGAGCACACAACTCAGAATTCCAACAACCAATAGAACACAATATGTGGAAATAGTGCCAGATATGGTGCGGCAAGAAATACCAGCTTAAGAACGGTTAATATACAATGTCTTCAATGTCGCTTTACGACATAACTATGAAGAGTAAGCTGTAAATTTGAAAGAAAGACTTTATAGCAATGTCACGCAGTTTTCGCCACAGCATGGTTGTTAGCGACGGTAAGAGAATCTGGACGGTCCTAACGGTTGGCGAATTATTAGAAAATAATCGCCTGAATAGTTTAGAACAGTAAGAGGCACTGTACAAATTGATATTGACGGTTTTATACATATTTCACCAGCTTATTCATAGTTATGCTTAGAGAAACTTTAAAAATATTTATTTTTGGGTGGTTATTCTTATGTGTGTATTATCGTAGAAATAACTTCACCGCTATAATTACGTAAACGTATAAAATCTTGACAGCTGATATTCTTACGTCAAGTAATTGAAATGATCGGGCTAATGAAAAAATATCACTTCATGTTTAGATATATGTTCATCAAAATGTTGTATACTGATTTAATGAATTATTTGTCATTTTTACAGATTTATAGCGAATTCACGTTCAGCAGATATTTCATGGTAGCTGTTGGGAAATTTCTGCAAATTTGAAGTGGAATTTTTATTCGTCGATAAAATTAGAATTCTCTATCTAGCCGTTGTAGGCTTCGGCTGCAACCATGTATGTATATCGACTCTCCACCCACATTTGTTCTTCGCTCTGTCCCACATGGATTCCAGACTGCCTACTCCATTATTTTAATTCATAACACCAGCTGTTTCTAAACAACTGTGTTGAAATAAGCATAAAGAACATTATATAAATTAATTTGTACCATGCCTATTACCTTCCTTAACCGTTCAGGCAATTAATTTTGCGATAATTCGCCAACCGGCTGGACCGTTCGCGAACCGTCCAACTTCGCTTACCGTCGCCAATATCGTTACTGCGAAGAGGTTAAGTGGCAAGGAGGAGAGAGGCCGGGCGTGGGAACGAAAGCGGGAGTCAGGAGGAAGAAACTTTTGGGATCCGGTGGGATAGAAGTGAATCTTGACAGGAGGAGCGCATACATCTATTTTTTCAAAATGATGGATAGGTAATTAGTAAACAACTAACTAAGATACTTATACTACTATTATAGTAGTATACAAGGAGAAGTTTAGAATTTTTCTTCAGAAATGACAGAATCATAGAATCTAGCGATATTATATATAGACGTTTCACAAATAACCATATTTTTTAATATTTTAAAACGACTCAAAGTAGTACAGTTGAAAATTAATTTCCAAAAGAATATGTTAGCGAATTGCCAATACTGTCTTCTTCAGTTAGGGACCCCGTTGGTAACCCATGGAAGCTTGTTATTTTGACCGAAAATGAACTGTCTCCTCTATTTTCTCAACCAAGGATTTTCTCTTGCCAAGGTCCAATTTCATAAAGCATTTACCAGTATAGCAAATATTTTATAGTTACCGGCTGTCATTTACCGCTGTGAAAATAGTGGATTTCATAATCGACTGATAATCCCTGCGCCGGTAGCTGTAAGAGCAGGATTCATCCCGCCATTGTTCCTGTTAAATCAAGCGTAGTCAATAGGTCTAATTGAGGGTGCTAGATAGATTTGATAGGCTGTGGGCAGTTCACCTTGTGAGAAGAAAACGGATGATAGAAGTTGTACGTAAAATAAAATACGAATTCTTTTTCCTAACAACAACAGCACTATTCAAGGATATTTCAAGATATTTCAGGACTATTCAAGTATACCAACAATGTATCCCTTGATAACCAAATAGGCAATATTAAATGATGTTTTGCAGGTGCTATTTGGCCGTCCTTAGCGCTGTTATGATAGCAGTCTGACATGTTACATTGCCATGGAGTAT
>JAUYWV010101119.1:0-13477 GCA_032274565.1 Nematoplana nigrocapitula | reverse complement strand
CCCCCCCCCCCCCCCCACCTCTGAAATGGTGGCTACGTCCCTGAGTAGTAAAATAGTTTGCCCCCCATAATTTTTGTTCTGGCTACATGGCTGCTCCGCGAACTACATATTATATATACTATAGCACAGTACTAACTTATCATAAAGGAATTTATGCGCGGCGCCGCTAACAAGTCGTCTATGTTGAATAAGCAGCTTTCCAGAATAATCTCTACTGCTTAAACGATCGGACTGTGACAGATGATATGCAAATGCGGAGTTTAAAGAGGAATACAGTGAGAAAGTGAAAATAAGACAGACGTTTCACAGCGCACGCTATATGCACTAAATCACTATATCTGGTGACACCTTCAAACTGAACTAACACCGTCAATGGGGTTAGTTAGAAAGTGTAGCCTTCGGATTCAAAATCTCCCACTCTTCCGGTATATATCGACTGAGCTAACATAAATCCTGACTCAATCAATATCCTAAATAAACATATGAACGAATGATTAATATGACAAAAATGTGGAATGCACACTGCATGTAGTTCAACGCCCATATACTATACATGTAGGTTGCCAAAAAAATTGACGCCGAAATTTTGATCTATTACGCAGTATTTTGAATCATTCACTTTATAAATTGCGCCTCATTTTGCACCAATGGAAGAAGAATGCATTTTTCATTTTTTGTACACTGCATCATTATGACATTAAAATCAACTTCGTCTTAAATTTGGTGCCAATCATTCAACTATTTGCTCAGATAGTTTATAGATCATTTACAATATATTTTGTTTCAATGTCGTTTTATCAACTAAAATTGTATGCAAGTCTTATAGTAAGCACCGAAATGAGCTTCTAATATTCATTTTATCAGTCATCAATCATTAGAATGTGTTAAAATTAATTTAGTATTTTACTTCACTCAGATTACCCGACTCAATTCAATTTTGCCGCCATTGTTTGATCCATCAAACACTCGAATCAAAGGCGGTAAATTTGAAGGAGGGTACAAACTCCGAAGAATGTATGTAGCAAAGAGCAGCTGCGATTTTATGCTCATTACGTTTAGCAAAGTAAAAGTCGGAGCTGTACAGATTCACGAAGTAGTAGTAGATTAAAGTAAATATCTTTCTTCTCTGCAACCGTATAGCGCTGGGGAAAAGATTTTGGAAATTGAAATACACAGACTTGCCTGCAAAAATGCATTTCGAAGTGATAGACCGTTCTCATATAACCATAAACCGATTTAGAATACAAGGAGGTGGATGGTACGTCAGACTTTGATAAAGATAGTTTCTCTGCATTCGACAAATATAAGAGACACGATAAATTATAGTTGAAGCAGAATGCTTTGCGTGTTGAAATACCGAAATGTACTGTACATAAGTGAAGAGTGTGGGTTTCACACGAGGTCCTAAATATATATATATATATATATCCTTTGAGATTCAAAAAAACTATTGCTACTTAGAATGAAAATGTCTTGATTGATTCGATTACTTTTGGAAATTTTTTTATTTAACTGTATCAAATTAATATTATTGTTTAATCTGAAATTATTTTTAAAAGGTATATTTATATTTTTGCTCGAGTTATTATTGATTTTGATAAATTGTTCTTATAACAGTTCAATGATCTGTTGTAAGCAACCAATCACAACCAATTTTTAGGTGACGTTTACTAGAAATACACACATTTAGAACACACTCTTAGAAAATATTCCCATGTACGTTTGATAATTTCAACATTCTACAACTAAATCGTTAAACGGATTTTCGCTTATAAGAGCTGTCTTATAGAACATCTTTCGTATATCTATCACCCGTTGAAATTTTCTATCTTTCATTTTGAAAAAACTCTTTTAGAGATAGACAATCAATATCTGACTATACACTGTTTATATCTGCTGTGGTAAGTTATCTATACGTCTGTCAAATGTAAGAAACAAAACATTTCATTGTTTCACGTGATCTTTATAGTTTCGAATAAAATCCTTGTATAGAACACAATGTAGGTATAGTGACTCGTTGTAAGAATGTAGTTGATAACAGAAAAACACCTTCTTTCTTCAAACAACACTACTGCTTGCTTCCCTGTAAACCTTCTTCCTTTCCGCTCCATTCATCAGCACACATTCATGAGTGTACAGTATTGTATCTAAACTGTAGTTTTGGCGGAAACCCTTCCTCACAAAGAGGCTCTGTCTCAGTTGCGTGAATACACATCATTTTCTGGATGGATATTAACGTAACAAATTTTCAAGTTTTCTTTATCAAAGCGTCTTGGTATAAATAGTTTCCCAACAATATAGATCAAAATCGATAACATCGATTAGATGGAATTTCAATAGCAATGCCGCTCTATTAGGAAATTAAAGAATTTATTTTTACTTTTAATTTGTGGCTTTTTCTTACATCTATTCGATAAATAAGCTCGGTGCTGGGGACAGGCATAATTTTATTACCCGACGTAAAACTCTAGAACCCTGTTTTTATAAATAAGCCTCAAGTCAAATAATGTAGGCATGAAATTGTTTCATTTTTTTAATTTCAAGGCAGATAAGAGTGGCATTTATTAAAATTATTTTTTACTCTTTTAACTTGTGTACAAAAGCAATTTATTCTTGTTTGAAAAGGTCTAAATTGTAGGTATTCCAAATAAAACAGTTTTGTTTTCAGAATCCATTTTGAGGCACACCGAACTGGATCTCTCAGTTGACATTTCCAGCAAACATATCGAATGAACATCCTATTTATTTACGAGAAAGTTATTATAGACAGTGACATAAAAAAGAATAGAAAAAAAAACAAAGTGATAGTAAATCATCTGGTGGTCTGACATTAATTAATTCCATACAAATAAATTATAATTTATTCATTATTTTGTTCCCTGACAGCAGTGCGGTTCTCTGTCCTGTTTTAACAAAGGCAAATAGGAATATAAATGTGTCCCTTTGTTTAAAAGACAATACATTGTAATAGAAGAAGTATTTGTATCGAGAGCGCATAAAATTATAAGCAAATGAAACAACCGTCAGCGCATTTGTTTTAATTATTGCTGCGTCTGATCTATAACCATAGCAACCATTATAGTAGAGATCTACGTTTCTTGGTGACAGTAGTTGGTTAATGTTTGTGAAATAAAAAATCATATAAAGCAATATACTAAGTATCTAAGTATTACTCGTCACTTACGCAACATGCGATAATTCACTTTAAAGCAAATATTTTTATTGCAGTAACAAAGTTAAACTGTTTTTTGTTGACAAAAATATCACATTCCGTCGTAGTACTACTATACGTTAGCCGATGGCGGTCTAAAAACGCATCACCTGATATTTTTAATAAGGAAAGTCGATCCCACACGTGGAAATCAATATCTGACGCTTTTGGTACCATAATAAAATGGAAATCCCCGATTGTTCTACTGACAAATTCCATATACATTGTGTGACAGTGCAAATATTGCAAGGGTTTACGTACGTGGATCTAAAAATGTTTTAGATCAAATTACAGCAGGTCTGAATCGTTTCTTAAACTTGACAAAAGCGATTTTGATATAATCAGATAACATATAGAAGTGCTGGCTACTGTATCTTTCTAGAATATCATAATGTTAGCTCTCATTCGAAGTATTATCCAAAAGACGTTCTCGTGTCTGCGGTCTGTGATTTAATTGTAATATTCTGCAATTAAAAGTGTTGAAATGGAACCATTTAAGTTTGAAAATTTTACACATCCTATACGTTGCGAGTCATGATACGAAAATAGAAAGACTCCATTGTGGTCTACTTTTAAAACAATTTTAAAAAATATAACCAATATTTCTCCAAACCGTATTGATCTTGTGTATATGTACACACCAACTCATTGTAATCAATGTTCATCGACAATATTTTTAATTATTATACATTAAGGAGAACTGGATTTAATGATTATTGACATACCTAGTGCAAAATTGCGAAACATTCCCCCTACGGGCTCAACAATTTAAGTAGGCTACCTCGTTTATAAATATAAAAACAACGCAAAAGTAGCATTCATAGATTTTAGAAGATTTAAAAGATTGTTCTATAAAACTTACCATATGTACGTATACTGTATTATTATACATACTGCGGATATAAGATAAATTAATCGTTCATTAATATTGCATTTTGTGTTTTTTATTGTTCATCTGCTTTATAAAAAACGTGTCTGAATTCTGCCCTTATCAGCCAAAAGTCTAATTAATCGTAATAAATTCGTAAATTAATTCCGTGTGTTATTTAAGCGATTTACTTCAATAAATTACATTAATACCTAAAAACAATAAGACTGACATTCAATTGTGTGCGTTTCAATGGGAGCGATTAATCTGAGCTGAATAATTAGCAAAAATTAAAATATTATGCAGCTAATTTACTATCATGATCTTATGCACAAGTAGCAATCGTGTCATAAATCTATAGTCATTAAAAAATATCCTAGATTAAATAAATTTAGAACGCTTAAAATTTATTATTACAAAGAAATAGATTGTGGTGATTGAGTTTTCGGCTTATGTACAATTGCTTATGAAAGCAAAAGCATTCAAAGTTTTCAGTATTGCATAATCAAGTATTTAGCTATAATTAAGAAGCTAAAATTATATCGAATTGGAAAATTCCCCTTATTAGCATAGGAGTAAATGTTCTCATTTCTAGACTAATCACGCAATAGTACTCTCCTACAATTAATGAAAAATAATCAAGGCCAGCAAGTAAATCCATTCCGTCATAGTGGTTTACCTATTTCCTAAATGAATCAACAGAGAACTAACTGATTTACTATTCATAAAGAGTACATATGTGTACATAAATCCAGTGTTTCCGGAAATGGCTCATTGGAGGCAGTATAAATGGCGAAATCAATATATATTTTAGTAACGATTAGGTAATTTATGTATAATTAACGATCATGGTAAGTAGGAAATGCAGTGAGGAAGAAAACAATGGAACGCGGAAGGCTTACCTTTGTAGTGCTGAGGCACTCCGGAAGTGGCGGGTACGAGAGTCTTTTCGAAAGTCGATTCCGCATCGTCCGGAGAAAGAAAGTCCTCCTGGGGGCCTTCCATTCCCCGCTGATTCTTATGTCTATCGTTCGCACGTGTACGATTGGCTGTCGACGACCCTGAGGAGGTTATTCTATCTTCATCTGCTGTAATTCCCTTTCTCGCCTGCTGCTGTCGAATGGAATGATCAGTAGTAGCACTTGTGGTGGTGACACCTGGCTGCCGAGTCACTGCTGTCAGCTTATTCTTAGTCGACGGCAACACCACGCCCGATCCAGATTTCCAGCTCGACTCAGAGCCACCGCCAACTGCGTGACTCAACGACCCAGCCGACGATGGTAGTGGTTTGGAGCTGGATGAACCCGAGGACGAATGGGAGGCCTGCGTGCCGGCGGGGAGAAAGTCGTGGGAGATCTTACCCTGCTCCTGCTCCCTCGCCCTGTCACCACTACTGATTTCGATCGCTCCGACGGAGCTGGAAACAACAGGAGCTACCTTCTCCGTGTCGCTAGGCGTCTTTCTGTTTGCAGTCGATGAGGCAGTCGGTTTTGGCGGGGTGCTGTTTGTCGCATTGTTTGTTGGGGGAGAGCGAGAGTCGACCAACCGGGGGGAGCAGCTGCTGTCGACAGGGAGGTTTGTTCGCAGATCGATTCCTGTGGCAGTATGCCCCCGCGCCGCTCCTCGTGGCTGACTAAGGCCTTCAAAATCCTCCTCCTCCTCCTCCTCCATTGAACTGGTGCTAGTAAGAGAGTAGCGTTTCCTGTCCTCCTCGTCAGTCCCAGATCCAATTCCCCCTCCCTTCTCCTCCATCACCAGCGAGAGTCTGTGCTCAACCTGGGGTTTGTATATCGGTGAGGGCGGTAGCGGAGGGCAGAAACCAGCTTGCTTCTGCAGCTGTTGACTCTTCTCGTAGAGGACAGAGTCATCCCGGGTCTGTCGGGGAATGTAGTTCTGTTGTTTGGCGCGTTGCTTTTCCAGAGCTACGCCCGCGTCGTAATCACCCCCTGATTCGGACTCTGAGTCTGTTGTCGCGGTGCTGCTGGTGGTTGAGTCGTCGTCTTCGGTTCCGCTGGTGCTCTCGCTGTCACTCTCCTCCTCGGAGGTGTAGGAGGTAGTCGGACTGGTGCTAGGCCAATCCTCATTGCTCGAGTTCTTCTCCTGTGGTGGTGGTGGTGGTTTCTCCGTGCTCATCTGGAGCTCCGGGTTTTCCTAAAAGTCAAATTGGCTTTCTGTAAGTGGCGAAGAATGACGGGGACGATGTTATCAAAACACATCAGTACACACTGACACGCAGCCACACTATCAAATCACCTAAATGCCACACGAAGGCTGATTATCAGTAGGTCAAGCGATTGATAGCTTGAAAGAAATTTGCTCACTGTGTAAATAATCTACACTACACACTGGCTGAACTGCGCAGTGTACTCATATACTGTACTCCTTCGAATTGCATCTCAAGAGTACCTATGTATATGGAAAGACGAAGAAGTGTGCGGTTAACAATGTGGTCGTAAATAACTTAATTAATCACTAATTCACCAATGTTTCCTTTACACATACAATATATAAGCGCCGATATAATCAGTTGGTTGAAAACACTACCACATTCTTTGTAAGATTATTGAGGACATCGAGAATTAAAAAAGATCGTGACCTTGAGAAAACGTGCTGTTTCTGCTTATAGTTAGGTCTTCAAATCCTCCCTATATATAGAGGTATTCGGCGAACATTCGTTCATTTATCAATAAATTCCATTCGTTTCCATCCGTTCCAAAAATCACAGCAAGTATTATTTAGAGATTTGTCTAGTTATAAGTTGCATAAAACAATATGCACAAATTTATTAACTTGAAGGCAATAGCTCGAACGATTTGTATAATGTCAGATAGGAAATATATATATGGTATATTTTGGCCATATAGCACAAGACGAATATATTTAGTCGACAAATCGAACTTTTATTGAAATAAGATTTTAGTACATGGCTCAATTGGTTTATTGGGTAGGAATAAGTTGGTTGTTGTCATGGTGAAGGTAACAGGTTCGAGTCCCCGCTCGACCTGGGTAACATCTCCTTTCTCCCTGACTGACAGTTGTGTCGGTCGAGTGTTTAGCGGCCCGAAATGGTTCGCTTGGTCTGATACCGGATCTTGCAGGTGGCGCTGGTGACTGTGAGGCAGAGACCTGTCCTAGCCGTAAATACTTGAAACTATATATTCCGTCAATAAACGCCCATGGTACTAAGAGTAGTATAGTCTGTCAAACAGTTATATTACTGTGTGCGTCGTAAAAGTAGGTAAAATTTACACATTTTAAGCGTAGCTAATATAATATCTAAGATAGAAAGAATTTTTTGCACGCGGTTACAAACGTTTCGTCAGAATAATATATAAACTGTTGCCTTGCCCTATAGGTAACTACAACAAAAAGTATAACTTAATTGTAAAAATATTAGGAAAACAACCATATTGTATTGTGTGGTTTTCAGAGACAAAGATGAGCCCTAAGCTGTACACCCCACAGTTTTCTAACATAAGGAAGATAGCCCGTATAATACGCTGTTGATTTTCCATTTTGTAAAAGGAATCAAGAATTTATACGTGCAATTACGCAAAAAGCAGACATTCCTATATGCGGAAATATTTTGTAAAGTGATAGAAAACAAAAAAGTAGGTAACTTATGCAGACTAGATTTAGTTAGTTGGGTAGCAAATATTGGAGGATATGACTGAAAAGTAGAAACTGAACGCTATATAGGAAAAATAACTCTGAATAATCATCAATTTTCTACGAGTAACGCGGTTTAAATTTTTTTCAAAACGATTAAATAAAGCTCTCTAAAATGTTTAAACCGAATTCGGTTATCACGAGTTTAAGTAATTCTGAGATAAAAACGCATGGCAGCAAAGCCGATTTTGATAAAATTTTGGACATATGCGCGATTTTTAGTATGTCCAATAACTAGGTTTTACCATGTACAGTTCAATATCTAGGCCAGTCACGTGCATTTCGCAGAATCGTGCATTTTAGCAGAATTAGTCAATTCATTTGAATTCTTAAATATAATTCAGCTTCATTTATACGTGGTTTAGAATAAAATAATTATTCTCACACTGATTGTTTCTCCTTATATTAAAAATCCTTCTTATAGATCTTACTCCCACTATTGATAAATATAAAAAAGAATGGTAGCCCATCTCTTGGATACTAGAGTTTAATTCAAAATTAATTCAACGTTTCAGTACAGATAACCTTTGTACTCTTGTATTGTATTTTTTACTCTCTTGATAAATGTACTCTGTACTGAAACGTCGAGTTAATTTTAAATTTATCTCTAGTATCCGAAAAATACCATTCTTTTCATATTTATCTATTGTGAATAACCGGATACGCGGCCATCTTCTCTTTCTTTTCGCCTTATTCCCACTCTCATTTACTTTTCGTATTTATCATTATAGACCAAATCTACTTAAATGAGACTGTATAAGAGGTAAATATGAAGAAATAGTGACAATTTTATGCATTTAATCTACAATACTAAATACTAATAACTACCTAAAATTATGAATAGTAAAACATAGTGGCATTATAATCTGTTCACAGCAAGTTAAACTGCTAAAATTTTGCGCCTAAAAATAAAAGGAAGTCGATAAAAGCCTTTCAGACTTGTGTAGAATAAGAAAGTAAAGTTTCTGACACAGCAAACTGATATAAATAACAAAGACTGGTAAGTCCAATGATGTTTTCTCGTTTGTTTCCTTCCCTTTCTTCCGACAGACCCTCTTAGAGAGATGCGAGGATGCTTCAATTGTTCATACCAAGTTTAGGAATCCGGCCGTAAATTAAACTTGAATTTCTCCTCCAAAATGACCATAAAAAGAACTAGCGCAACCACACTTCTATTCAGTTTAGCAAGTCTCAGAACTATTCGATTGCTTCCTTTACTAAGTCAATATTATTGATTCAACTTTGAACATAACGGTTTCATATACATACGCACAGATAGACAAACAGACACGCCGTTTTATAGAGAAGCTAGGGCCCATCTAAGATATATGAAAAATTGATAATTTCAAAATTAACAAAAATAAAATGCGATTAACCCCTCTGCAATCTAAACCGCAAATATAAGGCATTTTCATAAGTCAACCGGTCAAAAGCAAACGACAACAATACAATAGAACATTTCACCCTTCGTACAACTACTACCTACATAGTGTAAATTCTCACTATATCGGGCGTGTGTCTTGTAGTTTGTATTGCATAATGATGAGAGTAACCAGAGGTATGTGAGGTGACTGTGAGACAATTTCGGCGTCGCCAACCAAGCCCCTCCTTTATATACAGTACCTATAGAGCTCATTGCTTCCTTGCGGTTAAGTACAAATTATTTACTTGATCCAGTTAAACGAGAACGCACGTTGGGCGTTGTTTTGCTTGCAGCGTAGTAAGTAAACTTTTAACTAAATACGGTACACTTCAGTAAATAATCCAATCTAAATTAAAATCTTCTATCCGGAATGGGATGCCGTTTTTTCTTCTTCTGCACAGTATAAGAAAGACAGTCGAACACTCTGTCTGTAGGGTGGATCGTGACTCTGAACAAAATGTAGTTCTAAAATGTCATGCGCGGATGCGACGTTTGATCGTGCGTGCAACCCCAATCACACAGTGTGGAGTCGGAGGCATGGAGACTGTGCCCCCTTTGATGAGCGGTGATATATGGGGAGGAACTATAGTTCAATGAATGATCGAACAGGAAATTGTGAAGTACAAAAAAGCGGATAAGATACTAGACTTGCACTTTAGGCGGGTAAATGTCTGCTGCAGTTCATTATTAAACCTTAATACTTGTTGACAAAGGAGCAGCTTTTTTCCCCGGCTAAAAAGTGGTATTATGAAGGTAGCATTATTTCTCACCACATGAATGACAGAACACTATAGGAGCATTTTCCGTTGAATTTTCGGTGAAAATCAGTATATATTTCTCTATGCGCAAAACTGAACAATGCTGATGGAGTTCTACAATGTTATTTTATATTACTTCTTAGTCTTATATCGTAATTTTATTGTTTAGCATTGTGTTTAGCAAAGCGAGCCAGATTTGTTGACTTAAGAATAAATAAAAGCGGTAAAGGTTTCAACAAAAGACACGTATAAATGACTTCGGAGATTAAACAAGAGATTAAAACCTGAAGTTACCATTCATCAATCTATCACTGCCGCAGTACAGTTCTAAGGTGAAGACGAACTATACCTTTTCTACTTCAAATTGAGCTAAAGTGATTTCAATCTGTCCAGCAACATAACTGCTTTTAGTGTGGATAAGTACTTTTCCCATGAGCGAATGTAATTTTATTTTATGCATACTGTACGTTATGCCGACGACGCCAACGTAAGCTTTACAAGTTGACAAGAGAAAGCTTTATTCCTACTAGTAGAATTACCCGTATAGCGACATACCCGCGCTTCGCTTCGGCCAATAAGCGGCAAAATAGTGTGGCTATAAGCGAGCGCGGTTTGGTAGGGGAATTGACAAATGGATCATAAGAAAGTCTGACAGAGAATAGCATGCATAAATGAATTTTCGTTTATCTGCAGCATATTGATTTAGCATCGCAGCAATCGCTTATCTGCAGCATATTGATTTAGCATCGCAGCAAAAATATGTTTTTTGGGGGTATTTTCTGCTGTGGGCCTCTCAGTTAGATATTTTACATCTCGTGGCAGCCGCTCGGGTTAGAAACGACCAGTCAGACGCAGATACTTCAGCAGCCAGTTAGGTCTACAGTCTGAGAGAGAGGGGAAAGCAGTCCCAAAAGTCTCCAAGTAGGGATAGACAAACAACAAAATATGGAATTGAGTTTTATTTTCTAGTTTATTCATTTACCATTGCAATAATCACTTATTCTGCAGAATTCAAATTCATTATGTTGTAGAATATTGATTTAGCATTTTCGCTAGATACTTTCACCCGGTTTATGCGAGACTATGCACTGGAAATGAAAACGCAAAAGACACAGTGATGGTAAATGGTTGATAAATGGAAGTAAAAATAATAAGAAAAAAAAGTTTTCGACCTTCTTCTAAGACTTAATTATTTATTTGAATACTACTAGAAGTAGTATATTCTGGAAATCATGTATAATGATTTGATTGTACATGAACGGCTAGATTGATTTTCTGTCTCACGGTCCCCAGCGCCACTTGTAAGATCCGGCATCAGACCAAGCGAACCCTTTCGGGTTGCTAAGCACTCGATTGACACCGCTGTCAACCAGGGACGAGGGAATTCTATTATAGCCCGAGCTGGGACACGAAACCACCAATCTCACCACGGCAGTCGACCGCTCAATCCACTGAGTTACGTCGTCCCTTATCCATGGTACTGCACAAATAATATTAGTTTTTCCAATATACCAAAGTCATACAGTTGGTTTAAAAACCGGAAAATAATTCTCGTTAACGTATCATTTATAAAAATGGAAAATACCAATATTTTAAAAAGAGAGTTTGTATTATATCATCATGCATACTGAGCAAATACCAAACACTATAATGTAGAATTATTCATATACAAATTTCATGATATAATAAAATACAATCGTCACGTGCCATACAACAGAAAATATACTCTACATAAACTGACAGCTTTTAGCAGAATGGGTTTATAATTATTATCCGTATTAGAAGTGAAGTCTCTTTAGACAAAAGTGGAAGTGCAAGATAAAACAATATACCTATATAGATGGCCAGAAAATATTTTTCACGATCTTAGAGGAGATTGCTATGATATGTTGTAAAAAAACAAATAACATCTTAGAGAAGACTGATCCTGAAAATTCATGGTGTAATTTTCTAATCACACATCAACACACTGGTCAGCTAATTAACACAGTATTTGCCAGATTCGAACTATTATCGTGGAGTAGCCAGTCGTGACCGAGGCGTCGAACGAGCTTTCCTTGCTGGCAGAGCGATCAGACGTGGACGAGCTGTGGGATCAAATTCCCGGTTGTTCACCTCCGATGCAATGTTAGCCAACATGTTCTCCAGAACACCCTCTACGAGAACGGCAAAACCCGGAGATCTAAAGGACAGATAGAGATAGATGAGTTAGGAATTGTAGGCTTGATGATCACCCCATTTCACTTACTAGTGCTTTTACGTAGCTAAATCTTAAAATAAAATAACCACATTTTACATTTCATAAACGTAATTCTATACCGAGATACACAAATGAAGATTTTACGACAGTTGAAATGGCAATTCAATGGTGATTAGTTATTTGTGTTTCCAAACACGGATCGTCCCTCTGTCAGGATCGGCACAGACTCTGCATTCGTCCGTTAAAAGGGCCCTCCTCCGATCGTCTTTGCGCGACTTTAGCTGATTTGGGGCAAAGGTCAGCATATGCCAGGAAGATATGCCTGAGAGGTCGGCGGAAGTGCAGTCCTGAAAGTACGAATCTGCGTCTCTCTGTATGTTCGTTGAGCTGGCGTCCATGGGTCTCTACTTCCTATGGTGTTTCTGGCTACCTCAGCTGCCGTCTCACGCGGATTCCGTCGAAATCTGCGAACAATAGCTCGATCCTGGGCAGGAGCTATGACTTTCGGACGACCGGACCTGGAATGATCAGCAACGTTTCCGGTTGTTATTTTATTGACATAAGACAATAAATTGTCGAGACGTGACATCCCATGGCGCTTGCAACGGTGTCAGGGTAGTTTCCAGCCTCCAACCGGCTCTGCAACGTTCAGTTTTGGCATAGCTCTAACTTTGCTTTACAACTGAATATCGGTATAGCATTTGACACCTATTTATACCATCCTATACCGAGTTGATTTAAGAGAAAAATAAATTTATTCATGCTTTTGAACGTTACTCAAATCAATATGTCGTAACACAATGACTACACATGAGCGTATACATGGACGATGACGTACTGCATCACATTCTGTCTCAGAGTCTCCTCCTTCTCCGCCTCAAATGCGGCCTGCAACTGCGCCGTACTGGTTCGCGATTGGGGCGGCTCGGTGATGTTGGTCCCGATCATCGATCCCTCGTAAAGGCCACTCTCGGACCGGTGAGTCACCAGCCGCGAGTCTCCCGGAGATCCTGTCATACCGGCACAACTTACCGATGCACCAGTGGCAGCGTCGGGAAGTTCCTCTTGGAACTGAAAGAGGTGAAAGAGAAGAATCCAAAATGAGGGCAGCCCAGACCCATCGAGGATACTACCCATACTATGGACAGGTACAGAATGATGTTAAGGATATAAGTAGTAAAGGTGGCAACCTCTCGGGACCACCCATTGTATTGGTACCTCTCTGGACCACACATTGTATTGGTACCTCTCTGGACCACACATTGTATTGATACCTCTCTGGACCATCCATTGTATTGGTACCTCTCTGGACCACGGCAAGTCTTGACAATATGTTATCAAAAGTTGG
>JAUYWV010101108.1:0-13480 GCA_032274565.1 Nematoplana nigrocapitula | reverse complement strand
CAATCGCCTACTGCAGAATTCAAATTCCTACGAATACTGGAAATCATCTATTAGCATGGTTTTTGGGGTATTTTCTGCTGTAGGCCTCTCAAATAGAAATTTTGCATTTCATGGTTATTTTTTCCATGTTACCCATTGGCGTAGCATTTTTTGAGTCATCAAGCAAGTAAATCGGTCTTGAGAGTTGGGAGATAAATACCGGTCAGACATACATACATACATACCCACATTTCTCTAATTATAGATAGGATCTATTATGCTTTATTTAAAGAAACATATGAAATAATTTCATTATTTATTAATGGGGGATGGCTTTGTTTTTAATTGTTTAAGTGTTTCACGTCATTTTTGTCGTCCTAGCCAGTTATCTATCACAATGTACCAAAATAAGTCTATTATATAAATATCCAGATAGAGTAAATGAATGTGATAATTTAATACACTGCATAAGTATATGTAGTATTCAGAATTTTCAATAACTTCTTCACGGAGAATGTATTCGTTTATTGTTATGCATATACGTATATAAATGGAAATGTGTTACAAATATTTATGTTGACAAATACTGCTTGGCATATTGTTATACTGTACAGAATGTATGCTGCGAGTTAACATACTATCTATAGATTTTCTAAACTATCTTATTGCATACCTACACTCCGAATGAGGAAATAGTCGAAATCTCTACATCAGGATTTAAAGGGTTACCGATATCTTTGATAAGAAATATTAATATATCATGGCAATATATTGATCTCAAATTTATATCAACTGATTAACCGATATTAAAAATAGACACATTTTGCCTGTTCAAGATTCCGCTCAGCGCAAACATTCGACAAAATCCGCCGTGGGGGGGAATTTGAAATACATTTCAAATTCGACATTTTTTCCCAAATGCACCTCTTTATAAACCAAGACAAAAAGACAACACCAGTACGTACAGTATATGCACA
This sequence comes from Nematoplana nigrocapitula, assembly GCA_032274565.1. Classification (NCBI taxonomy): domain Eukaryota; kingdom Metazoa; phylum Platyhelminthes; order Proseriata; family Nematoplanidae; genus Nematoplana; species Nematoplana nigrocapitula. Next base: position 12,524 of record JAUYWV010101108.1, on the reverse strand, counting down.
ACCCCTAACAAGGAAAGCTCAGGACATTCTCAAAGCGAGCGAATTGCTTTAAAATTCCTACGCCCACAAAATATGGGAGGAAATAAAAATAATTTAGTCGAGGCTACACGAAACACTTTCAAAACTGCATTGCGAATTCCTGTACATCCAACTGTTGACCCTTCGTCGTCAAAGTATGACTGCTATTGTCAAATACAGAAACCACTGGCAGTTCATCTTCCGCGCTTTTTCTTGCAAATGTTTTCAAATAACCTCTTCTGGATCAAAGTTATAGGCCGTTCAGTTGTGAACGACCATGACAGAGAGGACAGTATAGGATGATCATCCTTAAAGGTAGACCTGAGAAGCTTCTTCAGTGCTGAAAACGATCGTTCCATTTCACATAATGCGTCCTACTCTTGTTCGATCACCGATGCAGCGATGCTCCATCGTAACCCTGGCCCCTTTGATATCTTCCAGAGCCAATCAGTTTTTATACAATAACGGCATTATCCCCGAAGCTATAGCTTTGCCGGTATAGTCTGTTGTAAGCTCAGAAAATCAAATAACGTTCAGGGTAGTGAGAAAATGATCGGAATGAAAATTTACTTAAGTAAAAGATAAATAGAAAAACCGAAAGAAAACTGGGAAACATTCATTCGATTTTATTTTTATCTTAAGCAACATGTTTCGGTTATGCAATAACCATCGTTCTGCTGAAATGTAAACACATAATACTAAAAAGTAAATTACATAAAAATATACCAAACACTAACTGGGGAGAAAAATTTCAATGCTAAAACAGATGATAAAATTAAAACTTCCGCAGATTTACTAAAAGACTAAATTTAAACAACTAAAAAACTGTACAGGGGACATGTTCACGGGAAAATATGCAAAAAAAAATAGGAAGCACCACAATTTGATAGAGATTTATTTAATGAGGGACTCAAATTCTTAATGGCCATTGGCTCACGGCACTCCACACAATCCACGAGGTGGGTCTGGATCTCACTTTGTCCACGGCGATATTAGGCCGTCCTTTGGCCCCAGGTACGTCCAATGTAAGTCGTGTCAGAATCTCTCTGACAGGTAAATTTGTACACCACGTTGGCCTTGACCACCTTCGGGGTTGGCTCTTTGTTGTTGAAATAAGACCCCACCTTCATGGTTGTGTAAGCAATCGGAATATCCTTGCCCGCTTATTAACAGTTAGGGTAGGTCCGGAACCGTCGATGAGACCACCACCACATATTCTGGGTGCAGGTTCATACAGAGATATAAATATATTCCGAGTCCATACTTACCCGGTGCCCGTAGAACTTGTGAATACTTCTTCCCGACTGTACATCCCACAGTCGTAAACTGCGATCCATGCTACCAGACACCAAACGTCTCTCATCAAACTGCAGGCACATGATACCGTCCAGGTGGCCCTATTGAGCAAACAAAGCATAGCAGCAAGATAACGATAAGAACACGAAAACCTATAAGCACGCAAAACCATAAGTACCAAACCAAAAAATGGCATTTTCGTTATTAATGTAATAAATTTCCCTACAATCGTTGACGTCCTGCTACACAATTGATACGTCCCATATATGTTCTAAAAACGTTTCAATGACGTCAAATAGACGTCTGAAAATCGAGTAACGCCTGATGGAATTAAAGACACGAGAAGGCAGTACATGCAGTGCGAGTCATATGAGGATGAAGAGATAGATATCAAACAGCCTGATATCAGTATCTGAAGAACAAGCAATTTCCTAGGATGACCTTGAATTTAAAAGTTTTACGTTCCAATTAGGATTGGCCTGACTTAACGTTGGTTAAAAACAACAATTAGATCTATTTCGTTCAAGCTTCATCAGAAAGCCTTGACATCTTAACTGTGCCATATTTAGAATCATTTATTTATTTTTACTGGCGAAAAAACTGAGAAAACAAACATTACTATACATTGTAAATGTATGTACATTATGTATATATTGTACATAGGGTATTAGCGGAATCTCTGTCATATCTTTGTGACGAATAAATGACATTTTGAATTTGAATATTTCAATGTTCATTTTAAGTAGTTTTAGATGCGAAGAGATTTTCTTCAGAATTTGATATTTGTTTTAGCTGTTTCAGAATGGCGTGACCTAATAGATAAGGCCTCTGCCTCTTAAGCAGAAGATTGTGGGTTCGAGACCCGCTCTGAGTAAATTACCTATTTTGGTTTAGACAGCAATCATGTGATATTTTCCATTCAACCGAATAATATAAAATTTAGAAAATTAATGCGGAAATATTTATATTTTAGATAATTAGAATATTTAAATGCTGACTCGTTTATTAGGTATTTACGTTTATGTAGGCAGGTCTGTCGAGGGGGAGGGAAGGGGGGACGAGGACGCATCGTTGGAGTTACCGGTCCTTGTGAGCAATATGACAGACGTGATGCTAATGCGCAATATTTGAAAAGTTGATGTTGGGTTCAAGAAAATAGTCAAATGTTTTGAACTAAATGATATACTTTAAAGACAGCATCGAGTATACCCAAGGAAATTCCATTATACAGGGGTAGATTGTCAAGCAATTTGAGGGCTGTTTATTTTCTGCTGATCAACATAAGGATGGGAACTTTCAGGTGAAAATAAATGAGTCATTGCACATGGAAGCATATATGTTGCAACATTTCCATATGAATATAACAAGAATAATGTGTGAAAAGAATCTTAGTTCTACAGTAAAAAAAATAGAAAAATATATTTTACCAATAAGCGCCTACAAATTTGTACTGGGCGAATGAAAGTCACCATAGTTCCGGGTTGTCCAGTTCTGGCCAATTGGGATCGATAATGAAGATGCTCTTTTTCTTCGGACATTCCCTAAATAACAAAAAACAACATACGAGTGCAACGCTAACTAATCTTCGAATAATATAAACCTGTTGAACAAAATGAAGGGAAAATAAGAAATCAAACAAAACACTTTCGAGAAGATAAAAAACGCATTCCTTTGCAGTGAGTGTGTTGCTTTAGAAAAGTGATTTATAAAGTTTGAGTAAACTCGTTCTCACACAGACCACCTGCAAACAAACCCAAAGCTATTTTATGCGACATCTACAAATTTGTTCAAAGAAGTCACTTCAGACGCATTGAAAGTCAAGAAACAAAAGGTTTTTGCAGAGAGTGCAGTTATCACACAGAGCATCAACTAACCAGAGTATCCTTCTTTGAGCACAGCTCTGGGCGAAGATCGAGGGCAATGTCTTCCGATTCCTGGAAGCGTTTTATTCTCCCCAGGATGGGCTTCATAAGAGGTCTAGATCAGGAATGAAATGTACAAATTAGAACCAATCCATCTATAATCAATAATATTAGGGAGGGAAATTTACTTCTTTAGAATTGCAGTTAAATTTAAATTTATACTTTCCTAAAATAAAGGATTGGTATTTGCGTGATTTGATTAATATATGTAACAAAACAAAATATAAACAAAACACTATTTAGCGTTTGGGAATATCTATTCTCTCATTTTTGTCAGAAAATTGTATCCATCAGTACCTCCATCCTATACATATACTGCGGAGATATCAAAGTGTTTCGCCTTCGATATATTAAAATTCAAATGAAACCTAGCTTCTGAGCTCTGATCAAATCTCCAGACAGTTACAGTGATTAAACGAAGCAGTTAATTTCTACCTATCTTAACACAATTTGTGTTTTCTGCTTAAACCATCTTGCCTTAGAAGAAAATACAAACTGTGCTCCTTTTTTAAATATACGGTTAGAATTAGATTTTATTGCTGTAAATATTGTTTCATTTCAGAAAATCAAATCAACGACATATTTTAATAGTATATGGTAAAAGCTCAATACAAGAAAACTATGTGATTGCATTTTCTCTGAGCACGAGTCTCCTAACAACGAAGATTTTATTAATAACTCATATAAATTCATCATTAAAAAATAGTAAAGAGGATGAACCAATAACATCCGTACAAATATAATACAATCAGCCAGTCAAGATTAAGCAATCCAATAAAGTTTGCCAACTCCTTCTGTTAATGCAAACTTGGAGTCACTGTTACAAGCATTAAATAAATTATGAGTCTTCTGCTGTCAGCAGTTGACCAAAGGTTGCCATGGACATTCATTAGAGAAAGAGTTTCTAGTTCTTTCTCAGTATAATAATGCATGCAATCAGGCGGTGAGATATTTTTATCGAGGTAATACTGTTTTACGATTATTTAAATTTTTATTCATTGTAATAGTATATTCGTACTATTCCACTAAAGTTGTGCGAATTTTTTGCACCAGATTTTTTGCACTATTACTCGATCAAATTGAGTTTTGTTTAAATGTTTCATCATAATTTGCATGTGTAGTCATTGTGTTACCATAGACCATATTTTCACGAGAATTATTATATCGAAGTCTGCAAATTTAACAAATAAAGAAGAAATTTATTTTCTCATAAAGCAACTCGGCACAGGGTAGTATAAATAGGTGTAAAGTGCTATCCCGATAGTCAGTTGTAAAGCACTGTTAGTTAGACCTATGCTAAAACTCGGCGATGCAAAGCGAGAAAGGGCAGTCGATCGTTTGGAGGGTGGAGACGACCCCGACATCACTGCAAACGCCATGGATATCAAGGCTCGACAGTTGTCGTGTCGAGAAAAGAACAACCGGAAGCGTTGTTGATCGACCCAGGTCCGGCCGTTCAAGAGTCACAACTCCTGCCCAGGATCGAGCCATCGTTCACAGATTTCTATGGAATCCGCGTGAGACTGCAGCTGAAGTAGCCAAGAATGCCATAGGGACCCATGCATGGACGCCAGATCAACGGACATACAGTGAGACGCAGAGTCGCATTTTTAGGACTGAACTGTCGCCGACCTCTGAAACGCATCTTCCTGACATGCTGACATTTGGCCCTAAGTCACGTGAACTGGTGCAAAAACTATTGGATGAGGGTCCTTTTCGAGGACAAATGCAGCGTCTCGGTATCGATCTTAATAGCGAGAGAATCCGTGTTTGTAGGGAGGTCGGTCAGTGTTTCAACGAGGTCAACATTAGGCTAAGGGAAGTAATTATGACATGCTGTCTTCAATTTCAACGATGGAAAGAGGTCAATGCTCAGCGGTACGTGGACCAAGTCTTCCGACTACACTTGCTGCTATTTTCAACAAGACAATGTAAGGCCTTTTACACCAAAGATCGCCTTACACTGATGCCCATCCAGTGAAATTCCTCGACCTAAATCCAGTTGAATACTTTTGAGATTAAAATTGAAGTCCTGATCACGAAAATGAACCCAAATCTTATTCTTGATTGCCATGGTCGACTTTCTACTTTTCATAATGCTCTATACCTTCCCAAAGCTGACCAACCGAGTGTGATTCATCTTTTGATGTCCGAAAGAATGTCCGTTTTCTCTAAATGCATGTTGGCTGGTGTAATGAACGTTGGTGAGTGTTTCTTCCAGTTCTTTGGGTGTATGAGCCAATGCGATAATATCAGATGACAAAGATCTGTGTTCGACGACGAAATTTTATATCTCTATTCTCCAATTGGATTTTGTTTATACCGTAATAGCATCTCGAAAACACGATGTGAACAGTATAGGTGAAATACTGTAACCCTGTCTTACTCCTCTCTCCAACTTGATGGATTTCAGGCCTTTATTTTATTCTATGGAGTCTTAGTCTGTTGATCTTCATCAAAATTGCTGATATCATATTTCAAGCGACGTTTAGTAGCCTTGCGGATCTCAAAATATTCAAAATGTTCTGGGCAACTGTCTCTCCTCTTTTTTATTTTCCTGTGTTTGAGAAGAACAGGAGATTGCCGTACAAAGTTTAGTCCTTAATTGTGCCAAAGAAAATCGTTTACATACAAATAAAAATATTTAAATTCAGAATGAATATTCATACTACTATTATAGTAGTATACAATGAGAAATTTTGAAATTTATTTTTCGCAGACATGGGCATTCGACAAGTTATCCATCAGCAGACCGGTTTCGGGGTCATTGCTCCTCGTCAGTACTGGGTAGGATTCGAACCCGTATCCCAGTCTGGCCACGAGATCACTTGACGAATATGATGATACTGATTAAGGGCAATAATCCCGAAGTCGGTCTGCTGGTGGATATCTTGTTAAACATGCCATTTCTGGAAAGCAGTATTTCAATTTACACGATATTCTACAATATCCAGTACACATTAACTCAGTTGAACGTCATAACTCGGCGAACGGCTGTACATCCAGCGCAATGCAGTCGAGTTTCTTTAGTAGAAAATAAACAATTCCACAGCGCGGCAATTAGAAAAACTTGTATAAGGTAGAGCAGCGCAAAAGATAATTAGTACTATCATTGAATCGGATAACTACAGAAGGGATTAATCAGTTACATAAGACGAGATAGTGTCAAATTTATCCCAGCTGCATGCGGCTGACTGGCTGGATGAAGCTCTGAGCTGAGCTGAGCCATGTTCTCAGAGCTAGGATGCTTTATTTATTACCTTCGATCAATCAATTCATCCGTCTGAGTAATATCTTCCGGTCCTGCTGCTGAACTAACCGCTGATGCCGTCGGGTAGATTTTCTCCTGCCGCGTCCCACTCAAAACTGTTTCCCAAAAACAGGGGAAAGTAACAAAACCATAAGCTCCAATGTATACAGAGCTATGGAACATATATAATCATAATAACTCGCTAAGTATATATCGTAGGGTAATCTGACAGAGAAGAATTGCAAGTTATATTCCATCCATTTCTTAATTAATTTCAAAATGAAATTCAAAATTTAAACTAATTTAATCAATATTGTTGTCTTAGATTTGGAATTTTACCTATCTTATTCATAATTATTAATCATGAAACTAAACAGGTCGAAATCTGTGAAGTATTTAACAGATGACGCAAGAATAACAACGTACGTTGTCCAGTGGCAACGACGAGGTTGTTCTTCTTGTTGTTGCGGCTACGCATCAGATTCTGACAGGGCAGTCCGATTTAAACCCAAATGGTCTATGTTTGGCTGCCACCCAACTACACAGGGATCAGACTGCCCAACCAGATATCTGCGCAACAGAACCTTCTGGCCAGGTGCAGCCGGTTCGGTATAGGCTCTTCGCACCATCTCAGAGAGATAGTCCAGGTTCGCCTGCATGTCGAGGCACGAGCAACGGCCTACCTTAGATTCCGCAAAGTGAAAAGTGGTCAAATGAGGGCCAGGCTCTGTAAGAATTAACGACCACGACTCATTGATATATAAAATACTCCAGTGCAAAGGACGGCCAAGGAGCACCTGCGAACATTATTTAATATTGCCTATTTGCTTATCAAGGAATACATTTTTTGGTATCTTTGAACAGTCAATGCGGACGAGACGAGGTACAATACTGAGAAACAATAAAGGCAACAGCGGTCGGCAGGTACTGCCAAATTGAGCGGCCGCCAAGTTCTCATGACTTAAACAATTGCTGCCACTTTTTCATCTGGGGATTTTTTAGAGATCGCGATTAAATCGTCAAGACTTGGGGTCTGTCGTTGACACTGTCGATTTGACAAATTGATTACTAACCGAGTTGAACTGGATTCGAGTCAATGCGATGGATTGTGTTCGAGACTCTGACAACTCGTCTGGATAGCCGTCTATACTCTGACGGTGTGCAACTCGGAAACCAACATCGTTGACTTTTCTACAGCTCCATTACATTGCATTTACATTAAAGTTTATGAATAAATTAGTTTCAATTTTGAATTCCATGTTAAAGCTCTCAAACTTACACAGTCTCCTCCATAAAATGACATATACAGTAGGTCTCAGTACCCTATGATATGTACTTTGTGGTATATTGCGGGTTAGTCTTTATCACTTTGTTAGGACACCCGGACCCGGTATATACAGTATTTGACACACTAATTTCAAATTACGACATTCTTAGTTCATATAAGGACATTCAAATTTCGAATTTTTAGCTTGTTTTTACATACAGTATATGCCTTGTACTATGCACTGTCGACTGAATACAAAATCCCTGCTCGGCGAAAAGGTGTATGTCGTGTGGCAGAAAATGACCGGAAAAGACATATCGACGACTGAAGAACAAGACGATTTTCTTTCTCTGCAGTGGATTTACTGGATGTATACCACATTCTAATGCAAGGAAAATGGCGGCTTCGGGACGGGTAGCACAGAAATATTTAGGCGGGCCTTAGCAAATTAAAGAAATTAATGAAATAAAGAAATATCTTCGAAAGTTGGTTGAAGGTAACCCAGAATCTACCTACCAGTTTATTCAACATTTTTACTACTGTCAAAATGGCTTGCCAAACTCAACTCAATTAGAGATTGATCAGAAGACAAATACGTACTGCCTGTCCTGTTAGAGAAATTCTTAGACCAATTGTAAACATTATTATGATATCGTTTAAAACATTCCTTATAATAATGCAAATATGCAATACATATAAAAGAGCAATTAATTATAACATGCAAATCATCAGCACTATGCTACAAAAGTGATGCATCAATTTCGCTTAACAATGTCGATCACCATGACTGTGATTAGGACAACCTAGTCATGCATTTGAAGAACGCCGGTGTTCATTAAATGTTGACGAAATAAAATATGCGAAAATGAGCTCTAGCACCGCTAGACACCTCAAGTATTTGTTTCATTTAGAAGTGTTTTTCTCATACAGTACCATTAGTACTATATTGCATTACTATTAGCTATTTGCAGCACTTGAGGCAAACAAACAAAAAATAGAAAGCAGGTTCTCACTTCAGAACGAAATATTAAAGAAGCAAAAAGTAATTAAAATTTTGAAGTTGAACAAAGCTAAATTGATCTCTTACAATTAATCAATAATGTATTTTCTGTAGGTACGATAAATTTTGATTGGTTTTCTTGAACTAACCAATCATGTGTCATGTCATACTTGTCGAAGAACAAACAATAGCTCACCGGCCGAAATGGTTCTCTCTACTGCAACAGTTTTATCACCATCCATCGCTAGTAGTAACAGTTTCTTACGCGTTGGACCACTACTACGAAACACAACTATTACATATATCCTTCCCTCTCCTTTCCACCCATCACCTCTCCCCCCCCCCGCCACAAATGTCGCCTTCATAACAGAATTATTTCGCTGGTGACTATTCAACTGCAGACCACCTCTAGACTTTGTGTGAAGTAACAGTGAAATGGGGTGACGCCAATCTAGAAGAAATGGATAACCTTTTTCAGTTGTGTTTTTTGCCTATCATTGATTACTTGAGGTGGAGGTCATAAGTCCAAACCATATCGAATAAAATACTTTTTGACAGTCTTATCCTCTTCTTTTCTTATTGAAAATTGAAGGACAGTTTTTATCTTTATGTTTCATCATGAAAAATGCCAAAACCTACGTAAAAATACAATAACAGAGTACGTGCGCTTTCGTGTCTGGCTTACCTCTGATTTTACTCAGAGAAAAAGCTGAAAAGATAATAATTTCTATTTCCCCTCGTCTGTCAGTTTATCACGAAATACTTTAACCGACACTTAGATATTAGTTATTTATAGAAAAATTTCAAACAAACATGACAATTCAATATACAAAATTGCAAAGATTTTAAATACCAGATATCTTCAAAGATAATGAATCCAAAACCTACATGTGGTGATATTAAATGTGCGGAATCCAAACAAAATAAATTTGATGAAAAAAGAGCAGAAGGGCATCTTCATCAATACAAATCGCATTAGCTAAGGACAAATCTCCTGCTTACTATAATCTTACAGGCTACAACTGCATCAGAGGCTTAACAAGGGTCCTTGAGTTATGATGAAGCGCTCCACCGATCAGAGTTTCCTCCTCCTAAAATTGTTTCTCTATTGACACAAGTCACGCTGTTTTATTTCAATAGTGAAGCACCAAATTTTAAAATTGAGGCAGTTTCTGCAGATTATCCCATGCCGCTACGATCTTTCGATTACCTTTTATCCATGCCTTTCTTCACCATCATCTTTCCATCTCAACTTCTGCTCTCTTTCAAGTAATCTCTTTGCATTGTTCGCACCTTGCTCTTCCTCCTTGACTGTTTTTTCGCACGAAATAAATAGGCTTTCTTCTTTTACCAACACCCACATGATTCAATGTCTGCATCAGCCTGCGGTTTCGGTAGACATTGGATGATGCGGACAGTTTGAATTTTAAAAAAATAATTCATTTATGCGCCGTACATTTATTAAATTCGTCATGGTAAGTCGTTTTGTTATTACTAGGAAATTGGAGAAATTGGGCATTCTGACAAATTTGACGTCGCTAATTACTACATGGGCAGGCCTCACAGCACCAATGTAGAGTAATATATACAGGATTATAGGACATTTCAGAAGCAAAATATAGGACAATATAGGACATTTGTTAAATGACTAAACAAACTGACTGGGTAAAAAAATAATATTAATCAAAACAACATAAGGAAATATATTTTTATTGTGTTAGTCATTTTCAAAACTTTCTAGATACAGTTTCATTGTTTAATAAACATATTCAATATAATATTATGTCAGACACACAAAGCGAAATGGTAAAAGACCAAATGATACAGCATGAACAATGAAATGCCAGTAAATGAACAGTCATAGAAGATACTTTTAGAATATTACAAAATAAAGTCCCAATCAAATTGTATGAAGCTACTGGAAACGATGCAAAGGTCAGATCAAAAGTTCGTTTCAATATAGAACAGTTAAACAAATAGATCTCAGTGGTTACTTTTACAGGGTTCCTACCAGGTTTTGGAGATAAATATCCAGGAAAAATCCAGGATATCCAGGAGAAAACATAAATATATCCACGAGAATTTTTCATATATGTAATGAGCTATAATTTTATGTGTTATATATGTACTATATATTTATATCAATAACAATGGCTTCCACCTTCCCTTAAGGGCCAACATCACTTTTTGTAAACATACTTTCCCAAATAGTAGATACTTCAAAAATATTAATTTAAGTAATTGTTGTTGACCCCTGTAGCCATGCAGTGGTCATGCCAACTTGCGGCGACGTCGTGAGCCCGCGGCATCATGGTGACTATCCATGTTGCACTAGGTGGTAACATAAAATATCCAGGAGATATCCAGGATATTCAGGAGACAGTTCTTATCCAGGATATCCAGGGTTGGAAGGAACACTGTTTTATAATGTTTTACTCTTTTGACACAAATTTGTTACACAAGGAATATATTGTCAGATATAACACAAGCCCACAAAAAATTACAAATGGTACATGAGGAATTACCTGTCATTAAAGTAACTCTACCCACAAAATAAAAACCGAAAGTCTTTCTTCATCTATTCCAGATACTTTGCTCGTTTGTTTTCCTGCTTTTCCAACCGATTTTGTAAAATGGCTTTATATTCAATGCCAATCTGAATTTTTGCTTGGATATTAATAATAGCCTCCTAATCAACCGAACGAGCTCGATTGCTTCTTGCAGTAAGTTGTTTCATTCAATGACCATTTGTTTGGCGGCTTTAAGACCATTCTCTATAGTAGCAATTTTTTCTGCTATACTTTGAAGCTTTGTATCAATTTTGATCTTCCTTTTTCTCATTTTTTCCCAGCTTAACCTAGCCTTTTGTTCTTTTTCTGCTTTTTGTATTTTGTATCATTGACTTCAAAAGTCCTGATATTATAGACACTTGAAATGATAGTATCTTTCACTTTTCGTAGAGCAAACAAATTGTCACCTGAAAAAAAACTGCAATAACATTGCAGCATTTGCTTGTTAATTGAAAAGCTATGTTCAGCTACTGCATTTCTATGCAATAAACACAGCACACACTTTGCAATAGAATGAAGTTGAAGATATCAAATGCTGCCATAATCATTTTTAATTGAGCCAACTTTGTTCTAGTATTTATCTTATCAAATTAGATGATCACCATTTTTTAGCCGATCTCAACCATTCTTCTTCAACTCACCTCCAGTAAGATTCCTTTTGTTGCGATGAATTTCCTTCAGTTATCTGCTAGTCTTCAGGAATGGATTCAGATTGATAAATAACCTATTATTAGTATTAAGCTTGCACAATATCACATAATTGTTGTGTGTTCAGCAACACTAAACATGAGAGTAAGTTTATTCTGCAATACATTTCCAATATTAAAACAGAGCCGTGAGATATGAGAAAGAGATTGACTTTCACTTTTCTTGGAGGGAAGTAGAATCTAAGTATCTCTGATTATGGACGAATGAAATGGTAGATGAATCTGTAGGTACGAGACAGAGACAACAAAAAAGGTCAGATATTCCTCTCAGAATGTGATGGAGGTTGCTTTATTTATGTCAGTTTTGGACATGACATTTTTTGGAACTCTGGAATTCCGCAGTCAATGGTTCATTGCCAATGGTTGAAAGAGCGGCGCTAGTGCAGTTTCGCACACCTCATAGAAATACATAATTTTTCGTCTTAAAATTAATGTATTCGTAATCTACGCATGAAGTTTAGTATGTACACCAAATATCAGGAATATTCATTCAC
>JAUYWV010101097.1:0-13480 GCA_032274565.1 Nematoplana nigrocapitula | reverse complement strand
CGGCACTGTAAATGCGCAGCTACACACGAAATTTCAAGCAATTTGGTCAAGCGGTCTTTGCTTGAAAGCGTTCTCACTAATACATACACACACTTACATGTCGTTTATTTATATAGATGAGATATTTGCAGAATCTTTTAATTACAAGCATTTTTAATCCCAAATGGCTCTCAAATGGGTTCCAAACACATAGCACATGTTTTGAACAGCCATTTAGTTTAGGAGGAGATTGCGAATACACATAAACACACACAATTATTTTTGCAAGCTCTCCATGTTTCCCATTACGAGGATTACGATATACTGTACATGAAACTCGCTGCATTTCTTCTTCGTGATAATTTGTTTACTATAGAAGCAATCGTAAATTTCTCTTTCTCGGGGAGAATAATTACATTCTAAATACAAATTTTGACAATGCATAATATGTACATACATATTTCCAGCTATACGACAGAAAATATTAATATTAAATGCACGTCCACCAGCTCGGAATGTAACCAAAAAAATATCTCTTACAATAACTGTTCAAATGGAAAGCATTACAGTTTGTTTAATAGAAATAATATCCTACTGTAATTGCCATTTTTAAGTGTTTTATTTATTTACTAGCTGAAACACCCGCCGTTGTCTGGGAGGAAATAAAATCTTACTGACTTCTAATTTCGGAAATGAATCTGCTTTTGGAGTAGTATGACGCCTTATACGGATAGAAAACAGTAATGCAGTGTGTGCTGTGGGGTGTTTTGTTGGCGCGGGTTTGAGACATTCGTGCATTATTTGTTTGATGACGGCAGCGCGATGTGCGAGGTTTAAAATTGTGTGTACACAACATTTCAGCTCTAGGAGATCTTGGAGGAGATAGCTAACACAGAGAACACATTCCGAGGATAACCTGTACAGTTAACTTTTATACGCACTGTGCAGTTTAAATTTACTACTTTTTATTTCTAATATAGTTTACTGCAGAGGGTAAAATTAAAATAGAAACCGATCGCCTTCACTCTGTGTACTGTTCTTCCCAAATACCCATTATAAACTGCTCACACCATATCGCCTATAGAGCCCAAGCGTTGTTATTGTTTGCTAGTTGAAAACCAGACAAGTTCGCGGAGCGACCCACTCAAGTACACTCACTATTCACCCCACTGTCTACCCCCCTCTCACTCTCTCTCTCTCTCTTCTCACTCTCTCTCTCACGCGCCATCTTTATGCGCCGACGTCCTATAAGGCTGATGATTGTGTGTGTGTGTGTGTGTGTGTGTGTGTGTGTGTGTGTGTGTTTTCTGCTTGTTATCACACCGCGGTAAATAGCCCGGTATTGTTCGGGGAGTTCCTCTGAGAGGTCATGTTCGCCGTCAGCTCGTCTTCCGGTCGCTTTGTCAGGAGCTCATCCGCATTTTCCGCTCCCCTAGATCGCCCAACTCCGCTGACGGAACCGCTCAACGTTGCCCTGTTCAAAGGAAATTAGACTTGCAGACTTGACATTCCTCAAGATATCTCAATTGCACAAATACCCATATATGCGGGAGAGAAGAAGGCTTTCCCCCAGCAGCGCCTAGAACGGGTGTAGCAAGAGCAAAAAATAATCCTCAACCTGTCTTATAGTAGACAACGCACAAATATTGTGAAAAAGCATGCCTATACATTCTAGTTGAACGTAGTCATTTCCAACATATATGGAACAGGATAAGAATTTCCACAAAATCGTTTTATCATCATCAGATAAATGTCTGCAGAAATAGAAATCTAAATGTTGCATAACCAAACAAGGACCAGTAAGATAAATGATGCGTCCTCGTCCCCTCCTTCCCTTCCTCCCGACATGCTGACAGGCACTCCCTCTAATAAAGAGTTTTATTTGAATATTACTGCAGGAGCAGATCCAGCTCAAAATTTCACTATTTTCCTAAATCAAAATTGTTAAATTTGTGAAATGCATTTATGTCGTATTTTTATTAATCCCTTTGGAAATATATAAGATAAATCTAAAGAGGAAAGTGAGTAGAAACATCTGAGTCATGAGTGATCAATTTGTGAGAATGTAAATTAAACATTAAGAATGTCAATGAATTCTAAACGACGAGGATGGTTTCTTTGGAAAATGTCTATGACGGTCTGTATATCTATGGGCAATGAGTAATGGGCATGAAGCAGAGGGTTCAAACGTGTCGCACCAGTGGTGCTACGTATGTAGGTTTTCAGCCTACGACGGATCGATGCTGACCGCTCACATTCACAAGTAGGAACTGGTAGAACGCAGAGGATTTTGAGCACGGCAAAGCTGTTCGGAAATAACTGCTGGTCAGTTTTTTCTGATGTTTGTCATAGCAGTTATTGGTAAGTCTGTTTTCATTTTCCATGCTTGCTCCCAGATGTCAAGCTCATAACTGAAAGACGTAGAGGCTGGGGCAGATCATTCCTGTAAACATCTGCGAACTTCATAAGCTCTTCTGCCCACGCAGTAACTTGTATTATGTGAGATGGAAAAATTGACAGAGCTGACCCCACCACATCCATAAATCGGTGTGAAAGCTCTTCAATCAGATAATCCAGGAGAAATAGAACAAGTCCGCTTAAAATGGATCTCTGCTGTTTCACTTTCGACATTCTCGCCATGCTTCTATCGTGAGCATGATCTTGGCTTTTTTCGTTGCTCGACTTGTTGGAGAGATCCTGAACTTCCTTGAACCTTTTAAACACGTGAAGCTGGATTTAACTAATCACGCGCCAAAATCATTAAAACATTATTTGAACAAAAGAAATATTGTCCTGCAGATTTTCAGTCCCCTAATTATAGCTTTTTTGTTATGAATGCTTTTTATTCGATTTTATTACATACAGTACATAGGGCATAAGCTCCATAAATTTTGCAGTTCTGGTGTGGAAAACACAAACAACAAAAATTGTTCAAAAATTCTGACCGCCTTTCGGAAGCCTCGGAAGACGGCCTAACGCCGCGCCTGTGCACTGTACGAGTACTATACTGTACATGTATGCGATTGAATCGATTAACCAACATCAAATATAACTTACCGCCAACTATGCTCGCAATCCTCTTTGGACTCCTTCTTCAAAATGGTCGACTGGTTAGTAAAAAATAGGGCTGCCTATATCAGTAGCATCTCGCATTCACGTACGATTTTGTTACTAGCAGCGCTTTTGAAAAATTATCGACGCCCGCCAAACTGATATAGCAATCTAGCAAGTCATAGAGAATTATCGATTGTCTAATTCAAATTGAGTTCGAAGAAGCTTAGATCTTTTCAGTCTCACGGTCACCGTTCCATTGGGAAGAAAATTTATATCGTCTTCCTGTAAATTACATAAATACGCAGTTCTATAACAATTCCAATATTACTTGCAATAAGGGTGCAATTCAATTGCTGTCTTTATTTCCATGGAAGCACAAAAGTTTTAATTTTAATTTTAATAGAAAGAATATCCAAAGGAAAAATAAATTTCTGAAGTACTTCATTTATTTTTTATGTACAAGTATCTCCACAACGATCAATTTTATCCAAATCAGTAATGCAAATTTGGAATTTTGCGTTTAATGTGTTACAACAAATCGATCAAAAATCAATAATCTGAAATGCAATATGACTCTGGTCAGTGGGGATTAAACTGCGAGGTGTTCATCATCTCCCCAATATTTATTGATATCGCATATATCAAGAACAGGTTGGAAAAAAGACATACAGTATAGTGGTCCTTAAAGGGTCTAAAAAGTCTATTAAAACGGAACCTATGGCACCCATGTGAATGAGCATTAATAAAAACTCAGCGCATGTTCTGCCTAGCCATTAAAAATGTGGTATAGGAGGAGATAGCAAACTCTACGTGAAAACCTAAATCGTAGTTTATTTAGAGAACAACGTACGCTTCTTTTCTTGAATATATGTATGTATATATCGTCTGAATTTGTTTTGCGTTCCCTATTTCAGCTGGGTTCAAAGAAAACGGTGACAGTCCGAGAGGTTGAATCCAAGTGGAAAGATCTGAACCTACCCGTGGAGCAATTCCAAGAGCTGTGCAGGTTGGGCAGTTTTGTGGACAACGTGGACTGGCTTGAGTTCTTCTCGCTTGTGGCCACTGCTCTAACACCGGTACATAGTCTCAATTCTAATTTTGGCTATAATTGAGGACAGAAAACGAGATTTGTAATTCAAAACAATATTACTAATACAGTGTTTGACACACTAATGTCAAATTACGACATTCTTAGTTCTACATAATTAGAATACAGCTTGTCTTTAATACGTATGCCTCGCACTATATATTGTCATCTGAATACAAAATGCCTGCTCGACGAAAAAGTGTATGTGCGGCAAAGATATATCGACGTTTGAAGAACACGGCGATTGTCTTTCTCTAGCGAATTTGCTGGGTATACCGCGTTCTAATGCAAGGAAAATAGTGTCTTGGGACGGGTAGCAAAGAAATAGTTAGGCAGGCCTTATCGAATGAAAGAAATACTGAAATGGAGTAATATCTTCGAGAGTTGGTTGAAGGTAACCCAGAATCTACCTACCAGCTCATTCGACATTTCTCAGGATATATGGGAAATGCTTCTCAAGTATTCATATCGTTAATTAAACAAATTCTTCATAATATTATGAACCCTCATGTTTATGATAAAGATGTTGCAGATCAAGAGGATTCAACATGACTCAACAGTGAAATACCATCTTGGGTGCGGAAACTGCAGAAGAGTCTTAGATTGTACGGTGCAAGGGCGCAAATATATATTTTTTAAATATTGCTCCGCGGCCCCTGAGATGGGATTATTGTCTGTCGAAACGATAGCCGTTTATTGATTTTCCCATTACTTAACATATTCGTGAATATCTGCAACAATACGTCGTATTATTAAATAAAAAGTAGCCATTTATTCAACTCCTCGGTGTCTGTGTGTGTTGTGTGTGTGTGTGTGTGTGTGTGTGTGTGTGTGTGTGTGTGTGTGTATGTGTGTGTGTGTGTGTAATTATTTAGAGAATTCGGTCCAGTAGTTTTGGAGGAGTATCAATTCGACTATACATACATATATAGCAAGCAAACAAGCAGACATCGACATGAATTCAAACATCCCCGTCTTGCAAATGCTGAAATGTGCCACACATTCAGTCTTGTTCTGTAGTATATTGATGTAGAATTGCAGCAATTGCCTACTATAAGAATGAGGTATTTGAATTCTGTAGTGGGCGATTGCTACATCAATATATTACAGAATGAAGCTCCCTATGGTGTTATGAAGATAAATTCTATAAACCATTGATGGAGAAGGAATTTTGACTAGTCTATAATTCTCCATGGAGAACGTTTGCAATCACAGCTGTATGTAATGCTGATGGAGAGTCAGTTAATCTGATTGACGAACACTTGTGGCCCTTTTGACTACGATTTTCCATATCTCACGCGATATTGTGCTGGTTATGTTGGTTCTTCAAACCTTCCATGATATCCCAAGCAGTCGTCGCTAAGTTCACATATCAAAAGCTGAGCTCCGTTTATATTCCCTGACTTCAACAGTCCAGGTTTCTGCTCCATAAGACGATGGGGAACAGCAGTATGTTTATCCTGCAGATTTTATTATACTTTTTGTAACTCCACAGTTTTTTTTCACATCTTATTGAGTGAGATGGGCTGATTTGTCCAAAGAAATTTGCCCTCACAAGTTATTTGAGAGCCGAAAAGTTGAACTCTTTCACTTTTTCTACTGTTCTTCCTCCAACTCCAAGCTGTTCAGCGTCCCTGCTTCTATGACCTAGATTCTCTCCTTCTTGACTAATTCTTTCGATCATGCTTCTCATTTTTGTGCATTTTAGATTCTTAAATACTATAAAATGTAAGAATTCCGAAGTTAACTAGGAAAACGAATACGGAAAGTAAAAAAACCTCATACCAAACATGTATTGGCAACCGGTTTCTACCGTTCAACAGTCGTTATCAAGCAACAATTTTAAAAAACGCGGGCTCAAAATCATTCGACCTTGGTCTTTGATTCTCACTTTTTTACTCTACTTTTTATTGGTCTTCTTTCATTAAACATTGGCAAGCGGTTGAACGATTTCACGAATTGCATTCTCTCAGAGTGACTTTTACAACAACGAAAGTTGGCACCTATTTTCCATCAAGGAGGACTTTTATGTCATTTAGGTCAAACGTTGTTTATTCTTTTACTTGTGAGGTGGATCCTCATGTGTCCGGCTATATTGTATACACCAACCGACATTTGGCCGGACGCATGAAGGAGCACAGAAGAGGGCCGAGTGTAGTCTACACGCATAATCTGGGTTGTACGACTTACTCGGGGAATGATCAGCAGTTCCGGTTGATCCACTCGGCACGTGATCGCTTGGAGATGGCGATCCATGAACTGGTGGAGATAAGAACGCGGAACCCATCACTCAATGTGTCTTTAACTAATAAATGTGCTTTTGTTTTTCTAACAGTTTTATTGTTTTTCATATTATTGTTTTCTTGTCGAAAGACCTTGAACCCGCATTTTTTAAAATTGTTGCTTGATAATGAATGTGGAACGGTCAAATTCCGGTTGCCATTAGATGTTTAGTATATGTAAGCTTGGTTCTCCTTTTTTAATTTCCGTATTCGTTTTATCTAGGAACTATTATCCACGCTTCTGCTCTATATCTGCAATGGCGAAACTCCTTTCCATTATTATTCAGTGCAGTTATCTAAGCCGGATTGATTGGCGATATCTCAATAATTAAAACCCCCGCCGGAAAGCGGTTGAGATGGAAGGGGAGAGGAGGAGTCTGGAAGAGGGCGCTGTTGTGATGTGAGGTGAGGTGGTTTGGTAAGTGGCATCGTCAGTTGCCTTTGGCAGAGTTTAGTGCGTTCGGATTATGGCCGCCATTATCTAGCACTGGCACCTGTTGACAAAGGAACGCCATCAAGCTAGCAAGCACCCAACGGTTGTGAAAGTCGAACGAGACGAGGCAAGAGGGGGAAGCCATGACCCCTCGACTTTCTCGTCATTCCCACCTCACCTTCCGGTCGAGAAGTTTTGGGGTGGGATTTCACCCGAATCGAATTTCGGTATCGTTTATTCTGTGTAGATTTATGGGAAGCACTATTTCTGAACTCCATACTCCCTCGGCTAGCCCACTCCATAGCCTTCCTCCCTCCACTTCAATCACCACTTGAGTTACCAATGCAATGATTGGTGGACTAAGCAGCACGAAGGCCAGAAAACCACAGCGCCCATTCTACAATATCTCCATTTCTTCTAAACTTACAGACATCCTGGTGTGTTCAGCTTGTCAAACTGGTCCCTCCCTGCCCTGGCATTAGTCAGTGTTCTATTAGAAATTGTGTAGGTTATCGATCTATTCTCGACGGCGTTATTTGATTGGACCATTCGATTTACCGTCTAAAAATAGCCATAGCAATTAAATATTCTCTAAAGATATTATTAAAAATAGGTAGTTTGTGTCTTGTGTTGTCATCAGAGATATGACGGACTCGTAACCAGGTCCCGAAAATACGTAGACGAGGCAAAAACTACCATCTATTCCCCCCCTAGCAATTATAGGCCCCTCAAGTTGAGCTACATTTTCCCATTTTCTAAACCAGATTCACTGGCGTAGGGAGTCTGACGACTGAAGTGTCCCGTTATCAAGCACTATTCCTATCAATGTTATAAATTAATGAAGCGAGAGTGAAAAGAGATATAGAGAACGAATACTAAAATAGAAAAGAGAAATCTGGCCAATGTAGAACATTAGATATTTAATCGCGACCTGTTTCGCTTATACGTTATAAGCATTTTAAAATAATTTTAAAAGTGGAGACTATAACACAATAAACAGAAAATGAGTTAAACAAAAAAATGCTTGGTTACATACAGTATATAGATTATTAATGATACTTAAATACAGACAGAAAGTAAGAAGCACCATTATTTGCCAGAGCAGTGTTCAGAGAAGGGGAGCAGTCCTTGATGTGAATCGCCTCCCGAATTACCAGATCGAAATTGTCACGGCCAGTACACAGTGCGGAATAGATCGAAGTTACCGACACAGGCACACTTGAGGAGATGCTCGTGGATTGCTCCAGGACCCTTTCGCTGTTCGTTCAATATAGGACGTGCCGTGCCACTATTCTTGTTGTTAAACTAGGAGCCAACCTTCACTGACCTGAAGCGCAACCTCAATCCATCGTTGTCAATAAGCCGTTTAAGACATTTGGACAGATTCAAAGAAGGACAACGAAGAAAAGGAAGAGTGAGAAAAGAAGAAAGCGAAGGGATAGTAGGCTTATTAGAGCTAATGGGAGAAAAGTTAGATTAAGGAAAGCTATGCACACAAGAGAGAACAAAACTTTTAAGAAAATTGTTTAAAGTAAAAATACAATAGTTAAAGCATTGATTTCTTTGTGGAAAAGGGACCAAGAGGAAGTATTTCTAAAGGCCCTATAGCAGACACTTGACTAAAATAGATCTCCAAGACATGGGTGAGTTGGAATTAAAATTAAGCATGGATCAGAGTGGATGGGTTTTCTATGGATTGTAGAAGAAATAGTGCTCCCAGAGTGAGACACAAATAATTAAGTCTAGGAAGGCTAGGGTGAGATTAATTTAATATTAGGGTAACAACTATTCATATGGGCAACATCAAACTCTGGAGGAATGACCAAGAAGGTGTCATCTACATACAGTATCTACAGTAGAAGAATGGGCGTTGGTATAGTGGGAAGACTATAATCATTTGCCACTTCTGGTGAGTTTTTTTCAATTCGAAATTCTATAAGCAAACTGATGGAGTAGCCATGGGTCCCACATTAGCTAATATCTTTCTTGCTCACAATGAATTTAGTTGGTTGTCACTTCAAAATTGATGTCACTATTCCTTTCGACAAAGAATTTTCTGAAACATATAATAACATGATTTTTTAGTAGACAACGGGCGATATGAATAAAACGCAGCAATTGTTTTTGCTACGATTTCCTGGGCTTTGGGTTCGCTTTGTCTGAATAAAATCATAGAATTTGTTTCATAGAAAAATCTGTTGCTACTGTAGGAAAACGACTTATTTTCGGAGAGGATTTATTCGTCCAGAAATGTTAGGATCTGTAAAGAAAAGTACAAAGTTGCTCATACAGATCAGAAGGCTAACATTAATTAAGCAGTGGTAAAAAGGAACTAACCGTGGTCTCTGTCCATAAATATCATTTCTTGACATGTATAATCCTAAATTAACGATATCATTGAAGAAATCGTTTGTTTCCTAGTTTCTATATTTCAGTACAGATGAGTTTCATACATAAATACTGCGGTTTTCACTGAGTCGAAGGCAATCTTACGGTAGATCGTTTAGGTTATTTGCAGTGTTGTATTATTAAGTGAAATGTATTCATATAATTTCGATTCGGTGCTTATTCTGCGAGAGTGAAAGTATCCGTTCCAACGCATCTCTTTAAAATTCAGAACCACTTTTTGCTGTTGCTATTAATTGAAAAAATTGACATAATGTACCATACTTTTATATTATATGATTTCTTCTGAATTTACTTCGCTACTGGACAATTTGCTGTGTCGTTGACCTGTACAGTCAAATTTGATTTATATTTTTTTCTAATGAAATACAAACTAAACTTGTCAGTTCCTCCAAAAGAATGGCATATCATGCTGTGTCTACTGTAATTTTTGTCCAGTTGGCTGCCAGCAGTGTTATTAAGTTGCCCTGTCTAATTGTCATTATTAGTTCGGTGGCGTTCCCCCGTGAGATTTTCCCTGCTACGGAACCTTGCGCTATAGAGAGGGAAACTAAGCACATTACAACTGGCCACGCAGCTGGGTCCCGTCCCCCAGCTGTCTTGCTACTATATACTACCAGTGTAATTGCACCCATCCTCTATTCGAGCTCAGCTGTCTGCCGAACAGACTGAGCGTGGTTAGCTTCACTGTCCGTCCAAGTGGACATTAATTGAATTCCCTCGTCCCCCTTCCGCCTTTCTCCCCGTGCCAGGTCAGATGGTAAAGGCCAGACGAGCATTGATGAGTAAATGAAGTTTAGTTTGGCGCTCACCGTAGGCGTTAAGAGCGATGAATTGTGTGTGTGCAGTATAGTATGATGCTGATGATGATTTCGTCTGTTCCTTTGCTTCTGCCAGTAGTGGCGTGTGTCGTCTCCTTCGCCAATCTGATTGCCCTAACGACCTGCTTGAAGTCGGGTTATAGGCGAAATATCCCTCGCTCGCTCTCCTGCCCCCGAGCAGTCCAGTTGTTCCAGTGCGGTCTCTGTCCTCCGATGTAAATTTAATTGATTACGATTTTTTGCGGCAACGACGCTGATTTGGAGCTGGAGCGTTTTCATCAGACTCACTTGAGAACTTAGTATGATAGACAGCGGGGCTTGGTTTTTTTAGTTTAAATTGTATAGTAAATAACTATTACCTAATTTAAGAAAATTGCTTTATTGAGAGAATGCTTTCTGATCAATTAGAAGATATGTAGTGGCAAATAAGCATTGTTTGCTAATTATGTATTATATTGTGTGGCTAAAAGCATCAAATTGTGTTAATTTTTGTCACATATATTTGGAAAACATAACATTAATGAACTACAGAGATTCCAAAAGACAATGGATTAATCTGTCTCTAAAAATACGATTATTGTTAGATGCGTGATCTATCGTCAGAAAGTATACTAATTAATTCATAGTACTAAATACATAGATAAATGACTCATCCCTTTTTTGTTTGTAAAGTCAATATAATTAATTGTCATAATTTCAGTTGCTCATAAATATATAGGGATGTAGCAGTATATAGTCGAAAGATTTGGTTGGTGAAATATATTCGTAAAGTGTTTTAATTTATAAATAAATTGATTATAAAACATTAAATGATTTTTTTTGTTGCACGACTTGTGAGTCATAAATCAAGTTTATTGTGCTTTACTGTTTATTTAGCGCATAACAAAAACTTGAAATACAATCTTCCAACTGGTGATATGCACCATAAAAAGCTCTCCATGGAGGTGGTTATAATCGTTAATGTGGTTATATATGTCTTTACTTTTATGGGAATATGTAAATAGTGCACCTAATATTCTATGATGTCTGACTGCAAATAGTTAAACAAATAGTTCTCTTTTATTTCGAATCGTTTTATGTCGAAATTGTCGCAAGTTTTAATAATTCTTTTTGTAATACATTTGTTGAACTTTCAAAAAGAGTACAGAAAGAATGGTTCTTTGTCAAAATGTCAAAACCTGAAATATGCCGAACTACAAATGTCGTAGTAAAAAATGTCCGATGTTAAATAATATCGAATTAAAAATATCGTAGTAAAAATTTGGAGCTTTAGACATAGTGGATTTGCTATGTCATGAAAAATGTCGGAATGTTATTAATTTTGGATCGGTATTTGAAAATGTCGGAATGAAAAATTAGTTGAATGAAGAATAATAACATTTATTTAAAATTACTACATTAAACCTATTTTTGGAATAACCTTCAAACATTCAATGGCGAGTGCATGAGCGTGAATCCAAGAAAGTCATGTAAGTCGGATAATCTTCAAATTTCGGGAAGTCCCAAAATCGAATTTTTCAAAGTCCTCGTGGACGTGTTTTTTGGTGAGCACAGGTTTCCTATACATGTGATTGTATCTTCCTTTCTTGACCTTCGCGTTTTCGTCAATCTTCTCAAGAACAAACTTAAATCTGTCGAGAAATATGCGCTTATTATTTTTATTTGATTTTCCAATTGTAAGTACACCAGCCATTATGATTAATCATTTGAAGTTAAGGAGCATTATTTTTTATATAGAAATTATGCAGTACCTCATGAGCACAATACTATCTACATCTAGAATAGTATATGGATTGAATGAACATTGATCTTTGTACATTAGAACTGGAGATCACGAATTATACTGTGATAAATTTATTAATCCGATATTTTTTATTCGACATTTCTGACTAACCGACATTTTTTTGAAGGACCGGCATTTTTCCTTCTGACATAATTAACAATCCAATTTTTTATATCCAATATTATTGCCTCCGACATTTCATGTCCAACATATTTCAATCCAATATTTTTACTGTTCCGGCAATTTAAAGGAAAACCGAAGACATCAGTCAAATAACTTTTTAAAGTTAACCCAGAGTGCCCGCATTTTAACCTATTATTCCCACATCTTGAAGCAGTAGAACATATCTAATCCGGTATAGCCACATCGGAAACTAGTTGAGACATAAGAAATAGAACCATATTCCCAAATTATTGTCTCTATACGTCCGAAATTAGTTTAGCCACTTAGTGTACCAGTAGAACCACATCTTCAAATCTAGTAACTACATTAGAAATAGTTGAACTACATCCCTACACTACACCGTATAACAGGAGAACCAAAGAAACCACATTCTTAATCAGTCTACCCACATCCAAACTCGTCGAACCGCATTCTAAACGACGATATACCATCGACATCTGCAACTTGGTGTAGCATATCTTTATCTAAATGTCGAATATGCCATATCTAAGTAATTAGTTCAGTTAAGTTTTAAATTTAATGCCGATCGATATAAATCTTCTTACTTAAAATAAAATAAGATAGAATGCTGTTCAGTAGTGCAAAGAGGTACCGTCAATATATCAATGCCACTGTTTATTTACAAGCACCATATCTACTCGCATTTTCACAAGTTCACTGGGTTAGCTTTTTTCTGGTATGGTAGCTTTCCATTAACATATGCTCTCGATAAACACACGATGCCTACAAGAGCCGACTGAGCTTTCTTCCGCCACCACGTTCTTGTCACACTGACAGAGTGCATATGACAGCGAGTGCCATGTATTTTCCCGTATTAACCTCTTCTCGCTCTTCCTACAACACCATATTAGATAATTAATTATGTAGTTACAGTATATCTGATATTCTGTTCGACTTGGCAAGCTAGCTGAGTTGTCGATAATTAAAAAACTAATTGATTTCTAATGTGGTTCACTATTAACTCCTCTTTTCAAGAACTGACTGTATTGGAAAGTATACCAGTGATGTTTAGTGCTCTTTGTAAGAGTTACTTCATAATTTATTAAACTAGGAAACATGGTATCCTGTATCGAAGTGATCCAGCAAATTATGCTTAAAGCCTAAGATGAAAACATTAAGTTTAAAGGAGATTGTGACTACCATATATTTCTATATTTTATGTACCGTAGATCCAGTCAGGGTAAAAGCAGTTGGATTGGTTCGTTCAGTATGGTCATAATCTTGCTGTACATTTTTGATCACAGAGCTGAAAATAAAACTAGTGTAATGTGAAGAAACAAAATGAACTACAATATTTATCAGAAGCATCCATTTTATTATTGTACCTACACATGCAACATTACTTTCCAAAAAACATTAAAATCGATATTCGCCGGAGACCATCGGGACGATTTAACCCTATCCATACCGGGGGGGGGGGGGCTGATTCGGCCCCCCGGGTTTATTTTTGTT
>JAUYWV010101086.1:0-13481 GCA_032274565.1 Nematoplana nigrocapitula | reverse complement strand
ATAAATGGGTATATGCTATCATATGCAAAATACTTTGGTAAAACGACCAATCTTGAGAATGAAGAAGCTGATGCTGGCCATCTTTCCAAAAGCGAGGAGATTGTGGTTGTGCTATTGTCACGTGCTGGCTTATTGGATAAAGGCCACACTGTTACAGTGGACAATTGGTATTGCAGCGTCCGGTTGGCAAAGTACCACTTTAGTCGTCACACTGTCATCCGTGGTACAATACGAATCAACAGGGGTGTTCCTAAAGTCATCAGAGATCTAAAATTGGCTCCCATCACTTCTCGTTTTATTAGGCAGGATGAGTGCCTCATCGTCAGGTTTTGCGACAAAAATAATGTGTATGCCCTATCAACGGTTGGCACGGCTGGTATCATTGAGAAGGACCGCATTGTCTCTGGGGAAGATGTTCTACAGTTCAAGAAGCCGACACTTATCGACAAGTACAACCATACTATGTGAGGAGTGGATAAAGCCGACCAAGTCATTTCTTCAATAACATGTGCAAGGAGATCACAGGTATGGTTCAAAAAGCTTGGTATTCAACTCTGCTATCGTCTACTTTTGAATGCAGCTGTCCGCTACTCAGATGAGAAGGAGAAGATGCCATTTATGAAATTCACCCTACTTGCTGTCAGTCACCTAACTGGCACCCCGATTACCAAAGAGAGACACCGTAGCCTCTCTAAACCTGTGGCTGCAGAACGTGTTCAAGTTCAACTGCACCTCCCAGTGGCCTTTCCAGCCACTGGCAATATCCCAAAACCACGCAAGCGGTGCAAAAACTGCAGCAAAGAATCGAAGAAACGCACTGACACACAGTATTTCTCGAATGGTGTGAGGCTCAACCAGCACTCTGTATTGACTGCTTTGTGCCCTGGCACTCTACTTTAGCCTACCTGTTCCTAACTGTTTATAATAACTGTCCCCAACTGTCCCTACTGACTCACAAATACTTCTGACTGTAAATTAATCAAAAATAAACTTTTAAAATAATTGGAATTATGTTTTTTACACAATTTTTGCAGAAAAACATAGAGGACATATTGATGTAAAACTATGAATATTAGTATACTGAGGCCTTATATAAGCTTCGCTCTTAGTCTACATATACATTATTATAATGTACTGCTATACAAGCCAAAATATTTGAACTTTAAAATTAAGCGATTTTTTAGGAACTGAAGGTGCACTCCAAAACGGTTTTAGGGCTAAAAGGGTTAAAGTATGCATTTATAAAACGTAAGCATTAATAATAACGACGTGCTTAAAATTCATCTCATTCGATGAATACTGCAGTTATGACAAGGCACAGCGTTATAGAATCATCGGTACAAAGCGGTATAGAGAGTCAAACTCAGAGATCTGGACAAGTAGACACATAAAATTGCCGATCAATGCAGATGAAAAAGCCGAAGGTAGTAAGTAAAATAGGCACGCGAACAAGGAAGTAAATTTACAATAAAAAGCCAACATGTGACTATAAAACTATAAAATGTCCCTATTATTTACTACCTTCGTTTGTTTCCTTCGGCATGTATTCATCGGCAAATTTATTTCTCTACTTTTTCAGATTTCTGAGTTTTACTCTCTATATCGCTTTACATTATCCAACGATGGCTATTGATCGTAATGCAAAAAGTATTCAGTTTAATCATGGAAACAAAAACTCAGTTAACCCACACTTCTGCATTGATTTTTCTACCAATAGCCATCGTTGGATAAAACACTTAGTGCATGGCAGACTGTTGGCTACCGTGAATTAATCTACTGAACTACCCATTCATCGATAAATAAACTCGCTAACGCTCGGTGATTAATCGATGAACTCGGAACCAACTGTCTGCCATGCATTTAGTATTACGTATACCGGTGATTATAACGCTCTGCCTTGTCAAAACTGCAGTATTCATCTGATGAGATGCAGCGAATATATAAATAATTTTTTAAGTACGCATTGGCATTTCTTTTTATTTAAAAAATTCAAGTTATAAGGCCAAATGCACATGTTAGTTTGACTACACTTGGTCGACCAGATCTTTTCCTTGACTTCAAAGTTCTACTGTATATTGTCTTTGCTGGATAATTTCTTCCAACGCAGTAGACTAGGCGGAGGCAACTAATCTTCTGATATCTCAAGATTATATCAAGTCTTTAAGTTTTATGTAGCTCTACCGCTCTGTTTTGCCTCAACATTGCCATATTGCAATTGAAAGAAATACAATCAAGAGACTTTGTGTTCAGCTAAATTTCATCAGATGCAAATTCATTTTTCCTGATTGCTAATAGTAAGTCAAGCTGTGTTCGCCTTCTCTTGCGTACGTACACCTGATGAGTCCCAATCAGGATGAAACTGGTCGTGTACTAGAGTTAAGTCGGAAAATTTGGGATTGCAGCCAGCCCCTCGCCAAGGGAAAAGGCATTTGCATCTATAAATTTCATAAAAATCAGACAATAGATTAGAGTGATAGACGTAAAAAAATTGCGGGAAAACAGTGCAAGAGTTTTAACAAAGATATATTATACAGTAAATAGATATTGTTATAGAAAATATTTTAAGTTTTTCCTTTTGATTTCATCACAGTTCGACATACTGTACTTTGAGGCATCGTAGGCACAATGAGAATATCCTACGGAAAACTTTTGAATTTTAACTCGTTTTAGTTGTCTCTCCATTTTTTGTCTATCAGATTCTTTGTAGTTCTGCATAAGGTGTTATTTTGTTGAGTGTACTCGCATTCAGGTTAACCTCTAACGCTGCATGAACAAGAATTGTGACCTGTTCTCAATGGACCTCTTCACTGCCATTAGGCTTGCGTGAAACATGCAGGATTCCATTTTAAAAGTTTATCTTTATAAAAATGCGTGTTCCATTTATTTCATAGTTTGAGATACTTTGTTCATTCCTATAGAAACTGATTTTCTATTATTATCCCAGAAGTTGCAAATTAGGCCTAAGCTGTAGCTGACAAAACGTCTAAAGTAGTTATTGACATCCGGTGTCCACCTAGACCCCTTGGATCTCCTCTTGCGTCAATTATTTCTAGAGTTGTGAATATTAAACTTTTCTTACTAAGACGCAATTTCTCAAACATGTCAGCAGATCAAGTGGTAGACTTCAAAGCATTTCCATCCTTCTTTGCTTCTATTTAGTCGCTAATTGGTGGTGTAATACTCTGCAAGTCAGGAGCGTTAGCATGCCAAGGAGTCCACTGCTCCAAAGAACTTTTAGATAAAACATGTTACCGACATGTAGCATCTATAGCTGCCTTGCGCTATTGAGCTTTCCTGATGATGTTCATCAGTTCAATATTTATGTTTATATTACCGGATGTAAGTCGAACTCAATTATTTCCAAAACAAATATCTAATCCAATTGAAGAGAGCTTTCCCGCCTGATTGACTCTGCTCTGTAGGTATCTTGCCTATTCAAACAAGCTGTAAAGGGGACCTGTGTAATAGCAGAAAAAGCATTAATAAAAACACCCCACTATAGCCTGACCTCACTCAGTTGCAACGCCAATTGTTGGAGTGACTTCTAACTCAACACCAAGACAAAAAAGAACAGATCAGGAATTAGATAATTATGGAGTTTTAGAAGTTTTTTGGTAAGCTAAAGTATCCTCCTGGTTATTTATGCTATACAATTATTTCTAATTGCTTTCTTTACTGTCTAAGAATATACCTTCTTCTCTGTTTAAAATATTGGACTTATCATATAAATCTGTATTGCAGCTAAAGTGCTGTTAAAAATGATTCAGAACAGACTAGAAGTTCATATGGAAAGGAAATATCCAAGGAACAAGCGGGTTTTAGAAGAAATAGGGGAACTCGGGACCAAATAGCCAATGCCAGATGGATCATGGAAAGGGCTAGGGAATACTAATAAGATCTATACTTCTGCTGCATCGACTACAGCAAAGCATTTGACTGTGTAGACCAAGAGCATCTATAGATAACGATGCAAGATATGGGAATTCCGGACTATCTGATTCATTTATTGAGAAGTTTGTATGCAGATCAGGAAGCTACAGTCCGCACTGTGGCGAAACAGATTGCTGTAGCATAGAGAAAGGGGTTAGGCAAGGATGTGTTCTCTCACCTTACTAATTCAACTTGTACAGTGAGATGATTATGAGAAAGGCCTGTTTGCCGGAACTAAGAGCTGGAGTTAAAATTGGAGGACTCAATGTGAATAATCTTAGATTTGCAGACGACACCACTCTCTTGGCTGAGACGAAAACAGATCTCATGCAGTTGTTGGTGGCAGTAAAACAAGAAATTGAGAAAGCCGGTCTCTAGCTAAATCCAAAGAAAAGAAAAGTAATGGTTACGGAAGATGTTGATGACTTCTCAGTCGGAGGCGATCAGGTCGACATTGCATCAACCTTTAACCTACTATGAACGACAATTGAGAAGAATGGAGATTGCAGAGCCGAAATCAGTCGAAGAATCACTCTAGAAAGATCAGCAATGGCGGGACTTCACAAGATGTGGAAGGACATCAACATCACGGTAACAACCAAAAAACTGCTTGTGAAGGCTCTCGTCTTTCCTATCGTTTTGTATGGATGCTAATCCTGGACAACGAGGATGAAATAACGAAAGAAAATAGCGGCATTTGAAATGTGGTGTTGGCGAAGGGTGCTAAGGGTCCCATGGACGCAACGCAGGACAAATTCTTATATACTGGAGCAAGTGGGTACCACTCTTTCCCTTGATTCTATGGTCCTGAAGCAAAAGCTGTCACACTTCGAACACGTGATGCGAGGAGAGGGGCTAGAAAAGGCAATTCTGTTGGGGATTGGAGAAGGATCTAGAAGAAGAGGCAGACCACGGACAAGATGACTGGATGAAGTCAAAGATGCGACCGGACTTAATCTTAGCAGACTACAAACAGCAGTGAGGGATCGAGGATGCTGGAGGAAACTGGTCATGGGTGTTGCTAGAGGTCGTACGTGACCTGACGTGACAAGGTAACAAGGTAACGTTTTAATAGCGTCTTGGATGCAAGAAAGCAATAAAGGCTCTATAAATTTTAATTTATTTTCCTATGACTCTCCTAGTGAACATATTTTTATGTTATACTAAGAGCGGCTACTGTTAGTCTTTCCCCGTTCTTACTGCCTTCCTCAGTACGGTTTCCGGGTAGGAGAGCAAAGATTCTGAGTCAAATACGGTCGCATACTCCGCGCAGGCGACTGATATCCTCAAATCGGGCGGGAACTCATTGATTTTTAGGCATTTTCGAGTTAATCCTCAGCTGAGCATCCCGAGGCGGATTCTGTTTCGGTTCTTCCAAAGTAACTATGTATATACAGTATACTGCCAAACCCGTCAAAAATGTCGCTCACGGCACTCTGAATAATATTTGCTAATTCATTCGCTGACTCTCGCTGCATCCGCTTATTCTGTCAAAGATGGTGATATAATACAGAGTTGAGGAAGATTATGAATATATTAGGGTTTCTTGAAAATCAGATCAATGTAGTTTTCAAAGTTCTGTTTTGTTTAGAAAACACGCGATTATTTTTTCAAAAGATGGATCTGAAAACTTTGCCGTATAGATACTTCTACAACATTCATTGCAGATGTACTTTTGCTAGTTTCCAGCTAGAAAACATTAAACGCGTTCGTCCGCTATCTCAAAATGTAACCAAAAAATTATCACTTGCAATAAATGTTCAAATCGAATGCTGTCCTTATTTCCATGGAAGCATTTGTTTATTGACAGGCAGCGCATGAATTTCCCCGTCATTCGTAGTGTGTGTACCGAAAAATTTCAGCTCTCTCCACAAAGCCAGACACACAGACAGATGGACATTAATTTGGGGAAGCTCTCCATGTTATCACATTCCGAAGATTATTTTTCTCTGAAGCAATGTACACTCAAACCTCTTTTTCTTCTGGCTACTGTTTGTAGCCTATATGCTCCCCAAGATCTTAACCAGTTTTCCAGTGTCTTGAAAGATTGCTTTTGAGTCGATTTCATCCAAGAAGAACTCTCTTCTTTTCCTCGCCCATCACCTGGAACACTTCGCCCAGAGGTCATACGCGCTTTCTTTTACCCCTTCATCACAGTTAACACTTAATAGGCTGACAGCTTTCCCTATCTTGTACAGACATTGCCTGAGGAGTGGGCTCTTTCCTGTCCTGAGCTGATGGATGGTGATGCTGTCTTTTCTGCTCCCTTTGAATTCTCTTTGGCTGTCCCCAAAAGGTCTTAACATACCAATTTGAATGTTGTCGCTCCCCTCTCTCTCTCTTCTCCTCCTGGCCGCGGCTTTGACTACCGCCTCTGCTTCCAAATGAATACGATCTTGGTTCTCCATACTTCCTTTGTTTGCCAGATCATCTGCCTGTTTGTTGCGCTCTATGCCACAGTAAGATGGGACCCATTGGAACTGGTGTTGCTTATAAATTAGAATGAGAGTTAGGGAACACCGAACATCAAACTATGCCATCAATTATAATCATCTAACATCACTCGATGGTCTTCACGTTCAGATAAATTCAGCATTTTAGGCTCGTGTAATAATACTCTATTTTAGAGGCTTAGTACCGGAAGGAACAAACTCCTTCCTTCAAAAAACAACTATAGACACGAACGGTAGCTCTTCTTCTTTGAATGTTTTCCATTTTTATAAACTGACGCATACTAAATACTCAACAAATCGATTACACAATGGAACTGTAATAACTTTCGTTTTACTTCAGTGGTTTACCTAGGCTTCGAAAGCGTTTGCCTTATTACTGTATATGTTTGATTTAATAATCCTCTCGTTTAGCAGACAAAACCATTTATAAGATGACCTCTGACAAATGATGAAAAGTAGGTAAAAGGAATTTTTAAAAGATTGAAGAGAAAAAAGAAGGCAAACACCATGCAGTGTCAGACCCGTACGTTTAATGGCGACGCGTTTCGTTGCATATCACTCCCAAATGCATCCTCAGGCAGAATGTGTGTATGTATATTTTTTTATTTGCCACCAGGGTTCAAACACATGCAAAAATATATTCTGTAAATTGTGTGATATAAAAAAGGAGGGTATTTGTTGGTCAGATAATTATTAATAAACAATAAACAAAATAAACAACACAATTGGGAGGAACACAACAACCTTGAACTAAATAGAAAAATAAACTGTTCAAGAGAAACTAACAAACCCAACACACAACTCCCAACTGAAAAAATAACTCAAGCCAAAGAAAAAAACAAAGAAAAACAATTGCCTAAACATAAAGTCTGACCAAACTTATAGTCCATGAAATGGCTAAGGGGGGGGGGGGCAGAGTGATGAGATGAAATTCTATCTCCAACAACTTAGTGCACTGCTCTAATATGATATTTAACTATTTGAAAGAATTATTAAAAGAAACTGACAACCGAATACGAAATTAGGCAGGCACAATGAAACTTATTTGAAAGCTGTTGAACAAACGAAAACAACTCTGTTTAGAAGGGCTTGTTCGGTGTGCAGGAGAGACTTTGTACCACCCCGTTTCACTATTGTTGACACTGCGTCCAGTGAATTTGACCTCCAGCCATTATAACGTTTTCCCCTAGCCCTAATTCAAATTTAACCAATAATGAAGCTTCATTTTTTCTTAAAGTGTTGCATTAATCGTTTCTCTGTATTATTGTTTAATTACGGTTGTTCTAAAAATCGTTGTTTAGTTTTGTTCAACGGATTTCAAATGTTTTCCGATTTTTGCCTTCTTAATCTGTTACCAAATTATGATTTCTGCCTGCGGATGCGAAACGCGTCGTCGCTAATAAAATGTACGTGTCTGACTATGGTGTTGACCTAATACATATAGGGGACGAGGTGACTCAGTGGGTTGAGCGGTCGACTGCCGTGGTGAAGTTGATAGGTTCGAGTCCCGGCTCGGGCTATAATAAAATTCCCTCTTCCCAGGTTGACAGCTGTGTAAATCGAGTGCTTAGCAGGGTTCGTTTGGGTTGATGCCGGATCTTACAGGTGGCGGTGGGGTCCGCGCGACAGAAATTCATGTACCATCAAATCATTATATATGATTCCTAAAACATACTACTTATAGTAGAATGCAAATAAAAATATGAATTAGACCAAAGCTGTAGGCAAAGACAAAACGTTATTCAATTTAATTATTTAAAAATAATAAAAAACATTGAATAGAGCAATTAATCTAGACGGAGAGCGTTAAAATACAATTTTTAATATACAATTAACTTTTGTAATGAATACACCAGAGGAGTCTGCATCCGATCATGAATTATTAAAATAACATATTGCCGATCTTGAAGATAGTTTCTCCATTAATTCTCTCGCTTTTAGTTTCTCTGTATAAGAAATTTCAGGTTCAACCCGACAGACAGAAAAAAATGATAAATACGGCTCTGGAGTGCGAAATATTGTGAAGTACAAAAAATCGAGTTATCGTTTCTAATATTTTTACAAAAAAAAATTAAATTGACACAAAAATTGTAATTTATACATACAGTACATGTATATGCCACTTTCATATGTCAAATAATGAAGTTTTATTTTTACCACTGTGTCACGATAGCACCTGTAAAATGCACGGTATACACAGGGGGCTCCGTAATTGTATTATTCCGAAATTTCAAAAACTTTTCACCGTTGCAGAAATCGGCGCCCACTCGTCGATCCGATGTTTAATTTTTTGAATGTCATTATTCAGTGCACGAGTTATACTAGTTGAAAGAACTATAGTCTCACACAAATCGTTTCACACTTGATATATTCACCTTCTGCAATATAGTACTGTATATATACATATAACTATATTTGGTTTACGAAACACGTACTTTTAACGTGTTAATGATACCTGCTCTTACCTACATCTTTTCCATGAAATAATTCCATTTTCCAGACGCCTCCCCATCCCAGTCTCCAAAAGAGCATTGATCATTAAAAATCTCTCAGTTTTCGGAAAGTCTGAGTTGAATCGATAGACAGAAATTATCAATTTTTTGTCAATTTGAATCGTTTATCTCCCCCTCCCCTTTTTCGAAATCTTCCGGCGACCCTGTACATTAAGGGGCAGAAAGAACTTCCACCCTTGAAATAGATCGATAAGAGGTGACCTTGTAACCAAGGCCACGTCTATTGATTTTTTTAATTTAGCGTAACGACTAGAAGTCAGCTTTCGCCATGTCGGCGTTGGCTTTTTTTAAATGGAAAAATAATAATCAAATAGGCAATATTAAATTATATTTTTGCAGGTGCTCTGTGACCGTCCTTGAGGCTGCTATATGGTAACAGTCTAGGAGTATTTTAAAACACTTTGAGATTGTGTTTGAGTGGGTTCGTAAATACCTGCAGAGTCTAGCCCTCACACTTGATCACCTTCTCTTGGGGACAATCGTGTAACCTCCTGTGCCTTTGGCATATTTGTTGTGTTCTGTAAAAGTTGGGCCTTCTGGGTTAAATTGCGACCACCCTTATGAGTGAGGCTGTAGAAAGTTTGGGCATCACTTGGATTTGGACTGGTGTTCACCTCAGTTAAATCATGTTAATCACACAGCCATTCGTCTTTGAATTCAGCGAGTTACTTTAAAAAAAGACTTTCAGGAGTATATAATGCTTTTTATTCTTTGTGCTTTGGTTTCTTAATTTCACAAAATGAAATTTCTGAACATCTTCAAAAAAGGGAAATAAATTCGAACTCGGATTACATTGGGAAAATTGTAGAAATAAAAACAGTAGCTTATAAATATTTCTGCAATTCTAGTGAACGATTTTTCAGTTGTTTATCTTGATATTTTGTAGGGTATTTTTAGAATCTAGAAAATTATATCATCCAGCATAAAGAAGCAACTCACCTTTAGATGACATTTTCTTTGAAATTTGTTATTGTCTGGGAGAGGGTTTCTTCGCCTTGTGATGTGAGAACTTCACTGAACTGCTGGATTCTTCCCTGGATGCTCTTTATAACCACTTCCGTCGATGGGAGAGAGGCGATTATCCTTTTAATTGCTGCCCATTTAGATACAAGACAATTGTCCTGTGTGTGCGTGTGTGTGCAGCAAACAACACATAAGCAGACAGACACACATCACACAAGATCACAGCGTTGCTCCATTTTGCCGTTGCCAAGATTGCTCCAACTCGTTGACACAGTACAGTGGTAGGTGACCGAGGATACAGAAGAACGATATGGCACCGGAGGCACTGCACATATCCAATTTATCCATGTCCATTGGGCTAGAGTGGGAAAAGACGCAAGTTTCATTGCTAAGCTTGCTTCGTCAATAGTAAGAGTTTGGTTAAATCTAATTCACCACCTATATTTTCGCAAAAATTTTAAACACACTAGTACTTATGAGGAGTGGTTTATGTTATTAATATAAAGTACAGTTATTTTTAATGTTTCCGCATACACCGGTTCAATTAGAGTTAAGCAAATGCTTTACGTACATTGGATTTTATGGTTCTGGAGTAATTGTTTAGGACTATTTAACAAACTAGAAAATTTACTTTCTTTAGATATTGCATACAAAGATGAAAAGAAAGTAGTGAGAGAAAAAGATCGCGAAGAGCTTCGTTGTATGATTAGTAGTAGGAGAAGTATTATTTCTGGCCCATCTTTCCTGCGGGCATAAACTGGGTGAAGCACGCAAGCCAGCGGGGTACGCGTCCCAGTGGGGTAAGTTCCAATATGATGGCGGACGTTCAGGTCTGATTCCCATTTTCGCCTTCCAAATTGAAAACTGCTTGAACTCGTGTGTTTGACGTAGAGTTGTAAGTCCTGGACGGTACGAAAGAAACATAAACAACAACGGAGCAGCCTATATGAGTGGGTAAAGCATAGAGTAGTAATGACTTCTTACTATAAAATAATATTAAGCAGTGTATTATAAATTTAGCTTGTGAGTATGATGCCTGGCTAACGAAATAGGGTGCATACTACTTTTGCCTTACCTCTATATAAGTAGTAGAATTGTAAATACCTTACTTTTACGGGAAAGAAAAAAGAGGAATATATTTCAGCAAATTAAACTTATTTACTGATCAATATAAAGAGGCTACCAGATAGCTTGATCAAGAAAAACAAACGCATCTGGGCATGAAGTACATAACAGTACAATTCGCATGCGTAATCATTATTTACAAGTTCTTATATTCACGGCTTATGCTGATTTCCGAAGCTTTCTAATGACAGAAATGGGAATAAATGAAAATATTAATGAGAAATATAGAGTACTGTATATGAGAATCATTAAAAGATTTTTAAAATTAAAATATTTACCGTCTAACTGATATACCTGGCATTATCCAGGAACTGACCTTTGAGGGCACACAGCAATCATTGCTGAAGCCCTCGGAAAACCGAAGGATGTCGTGAAGTACTTGCGGAGGGTGGGTCGGGTGGAACCCCCACTCGATCCTGTCAATATCCCCGGAGCTCCGGAGCAAGATGTAGTGTGAGCAGAAGAAGAAGGTATGCCATAGAAGCTGAAGGGTAGAAAGAGTCAGCTTGAAACCACGTATTACAGTCTGTGTGTGCATGCTACAGAATTATGGATTTTCTACTGCTAGTTTAGTCAGTAGGGATACCAATTTTACCATGTTCCCTTTCTTCCGTGACCATTTGTTTGTTCTTGTATATGTACAACTAAGTTGTTTGCGGCTTCCGTTCACGCAGACGTCCCACCGGGCCGGAGTAACCAGTCGAGTGGCGGGGAACTGAAGAGGGTGACTGTGGAGGAGAATCTGCGCGGCGAGGAAGCCAGTTCGGGTGACGACAGGACGGAGGCCTCCAATTTCGCTCGAGTGGCCTTCCAGCGATGCCTCTCCAGAGAGCCGAGTGGGCAGTGTTCGGGAAAATGTCGACTCAACGATTTTACCGGTAAGTCTAGAAAGTCTGTTCTGCTTGTAAGCTTTCCTGATCAATACATACTATGTATAGTGATTGTGATTACTCTGTGTTCCAACAACACTGTTTTGGCTATTCGGGGAACCAAATAGTGCATTCTTGGATAAGGAAATGGGCAATATTTAATAATGTTCTGCACGTGCCATTTGGTTGTCCTTCGGATTATTCTGTGAAAGTTGGGACTGCTTATTCAATTGCGCATCCCGCTCTGAGGACTCATATTGCTGTAGGAAGATCGTGTAATCGCATGACTGGCGAACAGTTGTTAATCACTCAGCTTGATCTGGAGAGTATAAAATAGTTCACATTCCTATTGAGTTACATGCTCAGGCGAGATGCAGTGAGCACTAGAGAAGGTGAAAATAAATTTGAATGTTCCATATACTGTATATTGATTCACATTTTCCCACATATCCTTAACATTACAGCCTGTCTGCGATATGTAACTCCAATGCGAGTCCTCATTTCCCAACCAGTGTTTTTATAAACTGGGAAAAACAGCAGCTGTACAATGGCTGTCAGTTAAGTTTCGTAATTGTGTGCGGCGGAGGACACAAACGCTATAGAATCCCGGATTTCGTAACTCCCTTTGGGCAGCTGGCTCAAATGATACACATTGGTCAGGCTTCTTCCCGGCAACTATA
Source organism: Nematoplana nigrocapitula (assembly GCA_032274565.1). NCBI lineage: Eukaryota > Metazoa > Platyhelminthes > Proseriata > Nematoplanidae > Nematoplana > Nematoplana nigrocapitula. Next base: position 948 of record JAUYWV010101086.1, on the reverse strand, counting down.
GTCGGTCTCTTTGCGCTTTTGATATTGCATAGTTTTCCTCTGCCATATTTTCGAGCTGCGTTTTGGAACAATGGGCCCAATTTTAATGAGGCAGCTAATAATACCTGTAGGTGAATGCATCGACAGTTGTTGTATTGTTAGTTTTAAAATAAAGCGTACAAAAATTTTGCCCGTTATACGATCTTCTTTATCAGAGTATATTTCCTAACAACTGAGAGTGTTGTCAAATCATTTATATGATATACGATGAAAAGGAATACACGATTAAGTAGAGGGACACAAAATCAATTGTGAATATACCGTAATATAAAAAGTATGACTGAGGAAGAACTCAGAAGAGCCTGGAACGAGTAGAGACGACAGACATGCGTGACTTAGTGAGGCGATGATTTGCAAGTGGAAGACATTCCAGTGGGTGCACCCACGGCCACTCAGGCTAAGGAATCAACGATGATGATGTCCTTTTATACAACATTTTGTAAAGGTATCATTTACAGATTGTTAGAAATATTAAGAGTTATTGCAAAGCTAGCTGAACAGATAGTCTGGGGTGTACTCAAGGTCGGTAATTCACTCCAATCCAATTGCTCGCACGTTGTTTGTGAATGTCGATCTCAGGGTAATACGATTTCCTTGTACACGACGGCGGAGTTCAGTTGGGGAGTGTGCATCAGTTGTGCTAAGGTAGTATTCCCTTGTTTCATTACTCGCCGGAGGACCATCAGCCTGCTGAGTCGAATGGTCCGTGTGAGAGGTTGGACTATATTTTGTGTCCTGGCATCCAGTTCAGCATTCGAGAGATTGTTTGGCCAGTGGATGCCGAGCGCATATATGTCAATAGTGCCCTGTGCAGTTTTAATGCGGAAATGAAAGCGGTGAACTCGGCCATCACGTATCTGTCGGAAGAGCAGCAAACCAAGAAACCAAATAACATCCTCATAGCCCTCG
>JAUYWV010101075.1:0-13481 GCA_032274565.1 Nematoplana nigrocapitula | reverse complement strand
AACATGTTCGGGCGCGTAGGGGGGGTGGGGTGGGGGTGGCCCAGCACGCGGCTATACATTACTACTCAGACTATATTGAAACGGGAGAAGAACTGGATAGGTCACATCATAAGAAAATATAAGTTAATGAAAACAATCTTCGAAGGACGATTTCGTGGAAAACATGGACGAGGAAGGCCAAGAAAACGCTCTTCCGTGCACTTGAAAATTTTAGTATCTATTGCTTAGATTTAAAAATAAATAAATGAGACAGAGAGAGAGAGAAACCGTTTGTGATCCCAAAATGTCGCTCTTTGCCTAGCAGCCCCCCCCCCCCCACGAGAAGGCGGCCCATGAGGTCAAGACTATATTTTTACGAGAGTGGACACTCATGCCAATATTTGCGGTATTGCTATACTTATTGTCCGTCGTCTACGTAGATGATCCATATTATTATAGCGTTCCGAGTGTTGTGCCAGTAAAGTTCACCAGCAAGTACCACAAGTATTTTTAACGCAACTATATGTGTTGCGATTGTGTACTATATATGGGAATATTTGGGAGGTGGGGGAGGGGGTTAGGAGATCCAGGAACGAGGCTCATATTACATCGCTTATATTAAATTATTGGCCAGCCAGTCAGGTGGACAGTGGTCGGACGATAAGACATATTAGCAGAATCACCGCCACCGTCAAAATTGTGTTTTCTGTACAACCATGTCACTATACATAAAACAAGACAATCATATACGACTGTCTGCCCTTTGTCCCAATCTTGGTCGTTAAAGCAATATACTGCACATAAGATATCGGCTGACTTTGACTTTCGAGCCAAATAAAGTATCCACTCTGCTGTGTATGCAGACGTGTTTAACATAGCATCTCCTTACTGTACAGCGAGCCAGGTCAATTGCAGCAGCAGGTCCATCAGCGAAGTAGCTGATCTGACACTCTGGAACATTTTATTTTCTGAAGTAGAATTACTTATTTTGGAATTTTAAGACTTTAAGAAGGCAAACACCAATTACAGACACATCTATATTGGCGACATAAATGCATCCTCACACAGATGACATAATTGAATCACAAATTAAGCAGGCATAATGAGAACATTTGAAAATGGTTGAACAACTATTTATAGAAGAACCGTAATTAAACAACAAAAAACAGATACATGTGGAGAAGCGCCATTGGAGAGCATAAAAGGACTTGTTTGGTGCGTAGGAGTGACTTGGAACCTCATTTCACTGTTGATTGCAGTGAATTTGACCTTGCGACAAATGAGGCTCTGTATATAGTCATTAAAGGATTTTGCCCTAGGTTTAATTGTAATTTAGACAATAAACGGGCTTAATTTTTTCTCAAAATGTTTAACTAATTGCCTCTCTGTCTTTTTTAATTACAGTTGTTCTAAAAATAGTTGTTTACTTATTTTCGACAGTATTCAAATGTTTTCCATTGTGCCTGCTTAATTTATTATTCAGTTATATATTTTCTGCCTGACGATGCATTTGGGATAAATGCGAAACGCTTCGCCATTAAATGTAGGTGTCGGACGCTGTTGTTTGGCATTTTTGTTGTTGTATACAAACTTAAGAAATTAAGACTTGTCCAAAAGCGGAAAATATAACCAAAACGCACATATGTGCTGCACGACTTCTTTCTGATAGCATTCTCTGTACCTTCTATACTTTCATTCTCTCTTCCCTAAAGAAGGTCGAGGAGCTGACGTGTCCGTCCGACTGGGAATTAGAACAATGAAGTTAGCTGAAATGACAGTAAAATCCCCTTTAAATGCTCCCGAACAAAAAACAAATCAACACACTATACTCTCTGTGGACAGACAAATCGGTTGCTGCTATAGCTAACATGGGAAACTATCCCTTTGGTGGTACTCCTATCAGGGGCGTTGTTACATGTACGGTATATAGTACCCGTGATGTACTATAGATTTCAATAATAGGGGCCCATCTACGACTTGCCATTTTATTCCTTTTTAACAGAAAAGGAAAATGTGTCTTGGGTATGATGGAAGAAGAGTAAAGAAAGGAAAATCCATTATGACGAGACAAAATGTGTCAAACCCATCACTACCTTTATGATCTCTCAGCCCTCCTCCACATCCACACCTATTGTCGTTGTCATTCACTTCCACAACCATGACTTCCGCTTCTGATGTCGTGGTCACTCAGACAGCAACCTCCTCCACATCCACGACCACGACTCCAGCTATGCCGTTGAAGGAAGCTTTAGTTCAATGCGTTGAATGAAAGCCAATACCTTAGTTCAACGATGTCGTGTGATCGAATAACTTCGTTAGCACTGATGTTCGTTAACAAAGACTATTTCTATATGATCGTAATCTTGTCATTCACAAGTGGTCTTCAGGACAGCCACGACGTCTTCAGATAGAATTTATTCAATAATAATGGCTACAGTACGTTTGGTTTAATACGATATAAAACTCTATACACTTATCTATCCGTATATTTACTGATCTTTATTATTTAATAACATTTATTTGTTACAATTAAATTTATATAATAAAGTTATAAAATGAAACTATATTTACATATTTGTAATGTCGATGCCCTTTTAGAACCTGGGTTTAAAGATCCTGGGTACGCGCTTGCCCATAATATAAAATTCCAAACAAGTTTGATAGTGCCATCGTATTTAAATACGAATTCTAATTAGTTGTGAAACATATTGAGAACAAATATATTATTGAATCTGAGTTACTCGTTTTTCCCATATAAAAATCAATTAGACTTGACGCAAAGTGTCTTCTTGTTTCACATGCTTCACCACTTATACAGGACATACTGTATACTGTACAACTTATGAGCTGAATTACAATACCGTGTCACTGTATATACATGTATTTCTTCGGCTTAGCCACGCCCATTTGGATACACCCCAAAATCAATAGGAAATCCGGTATTTTCTGTTTTTTAATAACAGATAATTACTTTCGGTCGTTACTGCTTCAATGCTGCTTTGTGTATAAATAGATAATTACAGTGTCTCAAATCTCTCTAATAAGCAGGAAAGGTTTTCATATAAGAATAATTTAAGTTAATTTTTAACAGCAGGAGTAGCTGCTCTACATATAGAACAATTTTATGTCGCATTGTATAATCATTTCACTGTTCATTTAGAGGCATTTGTTTGTCCAACAAATCTCATTCATCACGCAGCCGAGTAAAATTAAAATTTTATATATCGATTCTATTAAACTACAGCATAGTGTACGTAGGGGCTTCAATAATTTCTCGGACTCGATATCAATGCTATACCCTACACATACAATCTATGTTTTTTTCATTAACTATAGATACATATATAAGATATTGCTGAAAATTTCAAGTCAATACCTCTAAGGATAGATTCAAAATTAAAATTTAAAATTTCTATGTCTGGATAGGTAAAATGTGTTTAAACATAAAAGAATGGTTTATTGACATGTTCATTATATGAAATAACAAAGTAACAATATAAGCAATGTACAGATTTTTTTAAAAGTTATATTTACAGAGTTACAGCTTCTCAAAATATTTCCCTTCACAATCTATGCATTTCTGCATAGGCTCAACCCATTTTCGAAATCAAGTTGCCCAGTCTTCATCCGAAAACGAAGTAAATTTCAATTGCTAGCATAGAATTTTAAAATATGAATTATGAAGCTATCCAGAGAGATATTGACTTGCAATTTTTACAATATCTTAGATGTATCTATTGTTAATCAAAATGCATAGATTTTATGTGTAGGGTATTGCATTGATATCGAGTCCGAGAACTTATTGAAGCCCCCTCGTAGAGTATATATATCGGGTTGATGAGAAATTAATTAACAGTAAGTCAGTTCAAAATGACACGTTAATGGGCCAAACATAGTCGACCAAAGTTATATATTGAATCATAGGGCGAAGAAATAGAGCAAATCCAATCAATGCTACATTTAGACAGGACAGTATACTGAAGATGGACGATTCGAAGTAGAGATTAAGACTAGAATCAGAATGGCACGTGGAATTTTTAACATGATGGAAAAATCATATACTCATCTGAAATAAAAACGAAGATGAGGTTAATGTATATAGTGTGGTCCGTTTTAATGTACAGTATACGGGTGAGAGGCATAGACGATTGCGAAGGCATGAGAATAGAGGCGAGCGAAAGGTTCACACGGACATTGCGAATAATGGTGAAGGTGAAGTGGTTATAAAAGGGCAGCAACGAGAAGGTCCTATAGAGATAGCAGGTGAAAATAATAAAGAGCCATTCTTGTGGTCACATAACTGAGGCATGAGTCGAAAGAGAAAGGTGCGGTGATAACAGGAAGAATTGAAGGAATAGACAGTATTGTAGAGAAGAAAGCAGATATAGTCGACATCAAAGAATACACAGAATTAACGGTGAAGACAGTGACGAGACAATCGAAGAACCGATGGAAGTGGAAATCCGTGATCTCCAACCTCCGCAAGGAGAAGAAACATCTGACAGACTGACTCTAAATAAAAAAGTTTTAAAAGCAAAATATTATGAAAAGCCTGTTTTTCTGAGATTTTCAAATTTAATTCCTCTATAATTGATTTTTAGCAGTGCCATTCGTAGACTCGCACATGCATCTGTTGTTGTCATCTATACTGGCTGTACTTGATCATTATATGTTGCACGTAATACATAAAGTCGATATCAATGATAGAGAAAAACAGACAAATTATTTCCAACTTCAGAAAAAAACCGCTCTGCCCGAATTGGCAACGCGGAGAAATAAGGCCATTAGGGGAAGGATTGAGACGTTCAATAGAAAGATCTTCTTCGATCAATAACTCAGAAACCGATTTAGTTTTTCAAAGATATTACAAAATTTCCCAGTTTACAAGAACAGCTAAATAAATAAATCCATATGGGGAGAAAAAGCTGCGCAGAAGAGTGACGTTTAGTTTACTCTTTACAGAGTAGGCAAAAAATGAGGTTCGACAGGAGAAAACTCCGTACTTGAGAGAAAATAATACGAAACATTTGAGAAAAAGAAACTGGAAGAGAATCAAGTGGTCAACAGAGTGATCTTTGGCGCAATTTGGTCATTCAACGGATCTTCTGACACCTATATGGTTTAGGTGTCAACGGATAAAAATTTGTTCCTTGTTAACAACACTATTATTGTTATTTCGCAACACAATTATACAATTTCATTTGTAAGCGAAACGTAAAACGAATAATGGAAAACTGTATATCAGTCGCATTTCCTCGATGCTGCCTATCAAAAGCCTAAGTTTTCCATTCTATTCAAACACTGCGTTGGAGTTTCTCTTTCTCTTTTTCTACACAGTATATAACTATAAACAACTCTGTGTATACAATGTATAGTTTGAGTGGATGTGCCAGAACTGGGTGCTATTTCAAGGACCAGTTATGGATGGTTAATGGTGTGATGCGAAACCAATTCACCGTGTCCAAGTGTAATTATCAAGATTTTATGACATTAAAACTTCTCATAACAAACAGATTTTGCAAAGGCGTGTACATATTGTATATACATAGCATTGAAAGTCTCTCTAGATTTTGTGTGTGTGCGTGTTGTGTAGAAGATGGACAGTTGCATTGAAGCGCTAATATACGCGCTGGTAGCCAAAGAGAAAAAGTAAAATCAGATATGCGTGATAAAAAAATCGAATTTACAAATTTTCAGTTTGCTAAAATTTAGCGTCAACACAAAAACAGTTATTAAACAATCAGTCCTGGTACAGCCAGCCTACGTATTTAAAAAAATAACACTGATAAACTAGAATACCGCAGGCTAAGATTTCATTTACATTTGCAAAATACGTGAACAATCAGTCAAGGAATAGTCAAGAGTGTCAAGTGTTCTTCTTTGAGATTGTACGCCTTTCTTCTACAGATGAGAGTATTTTCTTCGCGACGTTGAAAAATCAATCAAATCAATCAGATTATAGTGCTGTAGCAAGGGGCTAATTTTAAACCGTATATTTCTTTTTAGTTCTGGAATCTCTGAAGAGAATGTAATCAGGTTTGCGTTGGCGAGTGCGTGAAGCGAACAACCTCCAGTAATCGGACAGTAACTTAAGCCACTTTCCTCTCTTAATTTCTTGACTACATCCTTATAGGCCTCTGTAAACAGGGCCGGATTAGGGGGATAGGGTACCAAGGTACCCCTGGTACCGGGCACCCCTTCGAAAACCCCCCCCCCCCGGAGTTGCAGAATATGACTATCAAAGTCATTGAGTAATAGATCAAAACCAGAGATATTCTCTGATCAAAACTAAATCTATTACTCCATATTCTCTAGACAATAAATTAATGTCAGAAGGAGAGAAATTGTCATAAAAAAGTTAAACACACAACACACGCACATGTGCATCTGTCAAACTCTCTCTATCTCTCCATGATATAAAATGAAGTATAGGAATCAGCTGCACATTCTACTGACACTCTAACCTGCAAACAGACAATTAAACTGGTACAAACAATTGCATTTTGACTCATATTTCATTTCACCACTGTGCCATTTGATATTTTAGATACAAATGAGCATAACTCGTGAACTACTAAACAGATTTTAATTGTTGTTACCGGGGCCCCCGGAACCTTAATCCGGCCCTGCCTGTAAATAAGGTAAAAGTCAGCGTCCTAAGCGCACAATGTATCTGTGTCTGTCGTCCACATGCAAAGTGCTTTGCTATTTTGGAATCAGGAAATATTGATTTTATTAGAAGTACTGGCAGTTTTTGTTTAAGTAATTGCACACTACCACGCCTACACTGTAGTTCGTCTTTCATAGTCTGCTCGAACCATACAGGTGCATGATCAGGATTCTTTGGCTGCCTTTTGACAGTTTAAGGTCGTAGAAGGAGGAATTGACAATAATAACGCAAAACGCAGGAAATTCCCAAAAAACCAACGCATGGCCTTCATCAGTTAATTAAAAAAATGCGCCAAATTTATATACTGTGCAAACGAGACAAATCAATAAATTTAAAAAAGAAAATAACGGAATTAGCAATATAAGTGCGATGAATAATCGCGAGACGTGTAATATAATATTCTGGCAGTTTCTATTTGCTGAAGTTGTCATTAATAAGTCAATTTACTCTGCTATATTCTTCTCTATACGAAAACCTCAGCGTCATTTCTTAATTAACTCATTAGATGGTGCATATGGGGATTACAGAGGAAAACATGCAATCATCAAATTAATTCAACTGCAGTATACCTCGATGGAAATAATTCGGTTGTTAACATCGACTCTAATGATAATTTAACACGTACTGGGTTTCTCAAACGTTTCGATGACTTCTCATCGTTCTAATTTGAATAAATTTGATGTTGCTGTTGTCAGGGCGGTCCCCAAGACACCGTGTACGTCGAGGCATTGGAGGTTACACGATTGTCCCCAAGAGAAGGTGATCAAGTGAGGTGAGGGTTAGACTCTGCAGGTATTTACGAACCCACTCAATCACAATCTCAAAGATGTTTTAAATACTCCATGGCAATGTAACATGTCAGACTGCTATCCTAACAGCGCTAAGGACGGCCAAAGAGCACCTGCAAAATATCAATTAATATTGCCCCGATCTCCCGGAAAAAGTAGAGAAGATTAAAGAGAAAGAAAGAAAAGAGAGGCAAGTACGATAAAAGAGTGAGAGATATAGAACAGAAAGAGGAGAGAGCAAAAAAGAGTGAAAATGAGAGGAGAAGGAATAAGGGAGAAGAAGGAAACTGAGAAAATATAGTAAGAAAGTAGTGAGTGTGAAAAGGGATGAAAAGAAAAGTGATAAAAAGAAAGGTGAAAGAGAGAAAAGAAAGAGGATAGAGAAATATAAACCGTATGAGGTCCAAGGTAGTAACGCAGCATGGGGGCTGGATAGATTTGTCGTCCTATACTGACCGTACAGTCCGATTTATATCCTACCTAAAAAGAAAGGGAATTATTGGTCTTATCGATTAATTTTTAATTATGCCGGTATAGCAAGAGCAAATTGGAAGAAATCAAACTAACCAACTGCCTTAAAGTGGTTTTCAGCAGGCTACTCACATTTTATTTTACCACGTACCCTGTACTATGTTTCCACAACTACAAGAGTAGTTTATATTTATCAACAAGCGCTATATAGGACAAAAGCTGTACTGGAAAAATTATCGCAGAGGAAGCACAAAAAGAGTGACTGAACTCTGAAGGGAAACCGTATGTAATAATGGAAGACAGGCGCTTGCACGCAAAACAACATCGGTTCGTGTTCCTCGTTGACTGTCCGTCGTCGTCTACGGCGCTGAGTTGAGCTCACAAATTGACATCTATGTACCTGGCACACTTCCCTATTAGGAGAGTGGAATGGAGCGCTTACCAACCCTCTCCCCTTGTCTGTTAATTACTCATTGTTCACTGAACACGTACACCGGAGAGGGGGATCAGGAGGGAGAGGGACGATTAAATGATTTTCTCCGAGCAATCAATACGGCAGGCAGTGTCACACGGTTAATACATACTGTAGAAGGATGACGCCATATTCCCTCTTTCTTTCCCTGATAAGACAGTCTAATACACTCACTATAACTAACTATATGCCAAACTACAGCGCTTATGTATAGGGAGGGGGGCGGAGGAAGGAAGAGAGGATGGGCTGAGCAAATTCTCTTCTGGCATTGAAAGCAACTAACTATGTAGGTTCTTGAGGTGTCCCACAAGGGTAGGTACCCTCCCCGCACTCTCTCTCTCTCTCTCTCTCTTTCTTTCGCCATCTATACGACAGAGATACTCGTAGGAACTCCGTGCCCCTTCCGCAGTTTCTCCCTTCAGCCTTCCTGTTCTGCGAGACATACATGGGGCGTGGACCGCAGTGCCTGCCTACACACGCCAATGTGCGCGGAGAAAGAAAGGAATCAATCTTTATAAAGTTCCCTCACTTGACCTCACCCACTTGGACCCAGCTTTACTTTACTTCTCACGTTATCGCCGATCATTTCCTGATTCCGTTCTGGTCAGGCAGACACGATTTCCGATAAATTAATTTGCTCAGAATAGTCACAGAGTACCAGCGTGGGAAATTTCAGAGTCTCTCGAAAATAACTGAATCAGACGTATAGCTTTTGCTAATTATTTTTTACCTCTATATCCTTTTCAAAGTATTCAAACTATGTATATGAAATATTAAAGCAAATTTTAACAATTATCCACAGATTTACTAATGCGCAGGCTTGTCCATAACTATTGAGTGTATCTATAGACTATAGTGTCAACCTAAGCTGTAGACATCTGCATTATAGAAGCTCTATATTAATTACCAGTATGATGTCACTTCATGGGATAACTGCGCATTAAAAGGTTTGTATCACCATTCGCTTTTGATTGAGATGAACGCTGTCACAAATTCGCCTGCTTAATAGGTGGGGTGAGCTACTTTTGCATTGCAAAATTAGCTATAGTCAGACAAAGGAAGGATATTTTTGTGACATATCAGCCACTGCGTAGATATTGGGGATAACCAAGTAAGAGACACACTGCCAATGCAATGCCAGTCAACCCATAGCGACAGTAAGTGATAGAAAAGGCAGCGAAGATAGGGTTTTGATAACGTTTTCGAAGTGTACAACCTTCTTTATCAATAATATACATAATATGATGGTTATCCATCCGCTTTCTTTTATTTCCTAATCCTAAATTTGTTATAACATAAGCAAAATATCGATCTTACAACTTTGCCGTAGTTGCTTCAACAACTTTAATTTCAGCAGTACTTTTTCCAGTTTTAAGGTACAAAATTATTTTTCTCTTAACTGCTTATTAATAAGAGAGTAAGGGAGCATAGAATAATTACAATCGATTTTTACTTTTAATTCTAATAGACCCAACATTTTAAGCTCGTGCAATATATCTTATACCTGTCTGTTTTGGAGGCTTTGTATATACCGTACTCAAGGGAGCAAAATTCTTCCCTTATAATTATAACAGACAGTTCGATAAGCATGAAAGCTATATCTTTTTCATTCAATGTTTTTTAATATCATTTTTTAAAAACGTCGCGCATATTGATTGCCTAACGGATCGATTTCATAGATCTGTACTGTACTAATTTACGTTTTACTTCATTGGTTCACTTATGCTTGTTAATTAGAAAGTTGTACATTTTTTCGAATCTTCCACCACTGTACAATAGTCAGTTTTACACGCTGATTCACCACGCATGACCATACCTCTGGATAGCTATACGTTGCAAAAAGAAGACGTTCGAGTGGTCGCCCGCGAGATTTATTGATTTACTATATACTGATAATTGAGAACAAGAGCTGAGTTCGCAAGAATGGCAGCACAGAAAATTGATCCAAAAAAGAACTATATTGTAGGTTTGTAAAATGTGATGTTAAGGACTTATTCTGCGCGATAGACGTGTCTGGAAAGAGAACCACACCCTTAATGACGAAGTTGTACAGTATACTAAAAGAAATGGGGATGGTTTCAGTGGCGGATATACTGAGACTCATACAATATACTTTGGGGAAAACTTTGCTCGTGGGAACTCCGTTCGGTGCTGCTGACGGATGGTAAGATTGAGAGAAAGAAAACCTATGGGGGGCTCGAGAATACATCGGTGGTTTAATGCAATGAACAAGTCAATGCTGCATCGAATGAAATAGGATAGCAGGTAAGAGGAGAACATACATCATTAGACGAACACAGCCGGCCATGTGTATAGTGCATTTTGAATATAGCGCTTTTTGACGAATTAATATGCGGGTTTTAGAAAAATGGACAATTTTTGCTTTCGTTTTTATTTGGCTAAATATTGTCCTATTCCCATTCGCTTTACAGTTTTCAAGTCAGAGTGTGCATATGTAGTCATGAAAAGAAATCAATACCAATTTTCTGTACTGAAATGCGATCTCATAAGCACAGTAATAAACACAAAAATCGATCTTTTTTCGGGTTAAAATGGAAAATTCTGCTCAAAGTTAATGATTTTCTCCAAATTATGTGCTATGAACTTAAAAAACCACTTTATTCACATTTGACACTGAGAAATTTAAACTGGCATAAATGCGTCTACAGTATATATATACAGTATATATATATACTTTTCGTAAAGTAAATGAATGTTTTGTAATACAGTTATTCACATAAACTTTCGTTTTTGGGGAAATTTACAAAAACTCTTTGCGCTTATAATACAGAAGTAATCGACAGTTATTCTTAGAATTTGCTCCGACAAACCACTAAAATAGCTGTGAACTATCATAACTGTTGGTATTTTCAAGAATTTCTAGATTTACTTACATTTGTTCTCTTTTAATCATTTATCACTGTTATTCGGTTATTCTTTATTTTTATAGGTACTTATTTGCTACTATTTTTTTCTGCTTTCTAAAGAGCTTTCCGTTACGCAGTTATGTCATTTTTTATAATTTATTTTATTTATCGAAATCTAATGAAGATTCAGGCATACTTTTACAAAAGACTCGACTGATGCATTTGAATAGGAAATATGAATTTCCCATCAACATTGGATTAAAAATTATAATTATGACATATTCCGTATTTAGTATACGTATACGTATTTTAAAAAATAATGAAATAGTTACACAAAAGAGATCAAAGCAGAAATTTTGAGGGTATTCTTGACGTTTTGGTAAGCAGATGACATGACGAGCCAAAGTCACCAATATATAGACGACGCAGTATACAATGTTAATTTTAAATAGGCGGGTATGCTTCACCATATATAGCTTGTCATTATAATATTGAACTTCCCTTTGAACTTTTGTAAAAACTCTATATACACGAACAGAGTTTTCTGTTGTCCCATTTCAGTATATGGAAACATTGAACAAATATTTCTTCATCTTCTAGAAATATATCCTAACATCCGGCAAAGCAACGGATAAGTAATAATGGAATTGAAGGAAATTAATTTATTGAATTAGATAACCAAAGATTAACCAAGCAAGGTAGGAGTGTAATCACTCAACAAACAGGGATATCAGCATACTGTTCCACTGCTGAGGTTTGTCGTACGGGGGTGGATTTGCTCGGCGTGTGCTAGTTTTGGTATACACTGAAATTCCGGAACACAATTAATACTGCGTCCTACCTTTTGCTTATTTATGTAGCGCTTGTTTCAGGCTGGCTGCTATACTGCATATTGTATGCAACTGACGGATGAAAAGACACAAGTCGGTACCGTTTCACTTCTAAGGTATACTGTACATTTGCCGGAATATGACTACGCGAGTTACCAGACCATTGTCAGTACTACAGTGGGGATCGCTGAACGCGAAAAAGCAAAGCAATGGCGGACTGGCACACCTGGAAATTTTCCACTATACAAAGGGACCCATACTCGTATAGCAACAAAATCTTTGAAAAAAATCAATAAAATATATAATGTCGCCGAACGAATTACAATTTATATAAGACAAAATTCTTTATAGGGCAACTTTCATTTTGTTTAAATACTGTTTGCTTATATCACTTTCAATTTCGTTTTATATATTAACTAGTAGTGGGTACCCGCGTTGCTGGGCAATAGAATAAGGCACATGCCTAACCATAACCCTAACTCTGCCCTAGTCCGGTCCCCCATTTTCAGGGGTGCCCTTCAACTTTTGTTTTATGAAATTTTCTGTGGAAGGCTTCCTTCTGCTCGAAACGGTCATTTCACACCGTTTTTAGCCACCTTGACCTCGACCCAGACCCTTTGACCTCGTCCCCCTATGTTACCCGCAGGTTTGAGGGGGTCACCCATGCAAAGTTTTCGGGTCGCTGTCACCAAACGGTCCGGCAGCCCACCCGGAACACGCATACACACAGACAACTTCACAAATATATACATTGTATACTGTAAGATCATATGATTTCGTTTATTATAGGAAAATAAGATAAATTTTAAAATATCTCTTAGAATGCACTAAATGCTTTCTTCACCCTATAAAATAGGGAATAATTGATATATATATATATATACTCCGCATAGAGTTTCTCAACGGTTACGCAATCAAAAGTTGCCTAAAAATGCTAATGTACTATCTCTCTGTGTGGACATGAGTCGTGTTTAGACATTTCCATATATCCAGTTTTACCTGGAGACCTCTCCGTTTTTCAGTAATATGTACAAAATCTCAGGGCGAAGGGTCTAAATTTTGCTGCATACTTACTTTTCAATAAGTGTGAATAAACTGGGAATAATTTAAGTCCATTGTGAATAATTCTGGCAAACTTAAAAGCTGTCTCTTTGTTTTAGTATACTAAAATTTAAAGGTCACTTTTGTTTATATTCGGGCGATAAATCGTTTAATTCGAAAAGATTTACACGCAGAATTAAGAATTTTCAACGTTGTGGTTTTAGCTTTTTCTTCTTATTTCTCTTCATAAGCAGTACTTAGCAGTAGGGGGAGGGTGGGCGTCGGGGAAAAGGATCACGAAGGGAGGGGGGGGGGATAAAGGTGCTAAGAAGTAAATATATAAGAAAATGCCTATGGCCTTCC
>JAUYWV010101065.1:0-10196 GCA_032274565.1 Nematoplana nigrocapitula | reverse complement strand
CATAGAAAAACTACATGTATTTTGAAATGTGGTGTTACAAAGAATTTTTAAGATAAGCTGGACTAAAAGGGGACAAATGATGAAGACTTGAAAAGAATTGGAAATAAGAAATACTTAGTTGTAAGTCTGATCAAAAGAAAAATGAAGTTTGCTGGGCATGTTATAAGAGGATCCTCAGGGCAGCTATCTGCTTTGGTTCTATAAGGCATGATAAAAGGGAAACCAGACAGAGGTTGCCAAAGAGAGGCTTTGGGAGATGATATCAAGAAATACAGTGGAAGTAAAAGCATCGGGATTGCAAAAAGGAAAGCTGAGGACAGGCACAATTGGCGTGTTATGGTTGCCAATGATGATGATGATGAATTTGACTTCACATGATTTGGCGACATACTTTATAGAGATATTACACTATGGTTAATCAGTGCTAGTATTTATACAAATGGCAGAAAATGTGTATTTTTTATACACCCTTTTCCTGCGTTTTTTACTCACTGCGTTTTTATTTGCTTTGACCTCTCTGGCAGCAGTGTGTTTATTTAGTTGAGAGTTTATTGATGGTCATAAAAATTTTTTTCTTAAAATGTTGGGAGGCCTGTAAGTTCTAATATCTTGATTATTTTATTAAGATAAAAATGCTTTTATTCGACATTCTTCAATGTTAAATTTTAAATATATGTAATATGAAAAAGTCACAATTAGGCAAACTAGGCAAAAACTTTATTTATATAACTTATTAAAAAATGACCATTGATTATCTAACAGAAACCTAACCACAATGTATATTTTGTAAATAAACTAGTTCCATAACTTCAAACAATAATACAATAATCAATAATGCAGAAATGACAAAAACAACACACAAAGTTCCACCAATGGCGATTTTCGATTTACCTTATGACAATTAATGCACGAAATTGATTTGGCCACAAATTGCTTAAATACTACAAATTACTATAGTTACATTTTAATATTCTTATTGCTGCAAAAGGTTTTGTTTCAATTAGGTATTATTATGATATTTCTCTAAGTAGTAATATATAGTATAAAAACCATTATTAGTGGAAATACTATAGATTATGTGCCTATAGACTTAAGTCTCATTTTGGTTTCTCAGTTAAATTTTTTCACTGGTTTGCTTATTACCTGATGGCAGGACTCATGCTGACAAAGTTGATGGCGTTTTATCTGATTTTGTTCATTTTTTGTGGCATTCCTCAAGGATCTGTTCTGGGTCCCATTTTGTACTCGCTATATAGTGCTCATCTCTGACCTAATCGCATCTTATGGTATTATCACCAAATTTATGATGATGACACGACCATCTATGTATCCCTTTAAGCTGAGAATACCACAACTAGTATCAGTTTGCTGGAAATTTGTATTGACCATCTTTTTGATTGGTTCAATCAAAACCTTCTAGAAGTCAACCTGCAGAAGACGAAAATTTTTATGTGTGACACTCCCCAAAAACTCCATGCTGCTGACATGAAGACCATACATATTTGTGATGAAGCCATTTCCTCTACTGACTATGTGAAAACTATTAGAGTGACTTTTGACAGTGGCCTTCTTTTTGACAAACATGTTGGCAATATTGTTAAAGTTTCTTTTCATAATTTGTATAGAATTCGTCCTTATTAGACTGATGACATGACACGAACTTTAGTGACCACTTTTACCATATCACATATTGACTATTGTAATTCTATTTTAAATAACTGTTCTGTTCACATTGTGCGTTGCCTCCAAGTGGTCCTCAATTGTTGTGTGTGTGTCATTAAAAAGCTGCCTCAGACCACTATGAATATTAGTGTTTGTCTCTGTGACTAGCATTCACTCTCGATATGACAGCAAATTATTTTTAACTTATTATTCATGGACTTGCCCCCATCTACCTTCAGTCTCTGCTACAGTTGGCTGCCTCTTCAACAGCGACAGTCTCTCTTCATTCCCACACAACAGTGTGACTCAACCAACCCATTGCTAAAGTCAAGGCAGCAAGCAGAGGATTTGCCTTTGCAGGACCTTGGAATTGGAATAGTCTATCGAGTGATATAAAAATAGAACTAATTTTTCAATGTTTAAAGCATTTAAATTTTTTTTTTGATGTTAACCATTTAGTCATTTTTTTTATTCATACATTTTATTTGTTTACCCACCACCCTGAGTGTACTTCCTTCGTGTACAGATTTGTGTGGATAAATTGGTTAATAATATTAATAACATACTCTTTTTATCAAATTGAAGGGTTTTCCAAATCCACGGCTGCTAACCACTTCTTTTGCTTATTTCTTTATATTTTATCTATTTCTAATTGAACTGTAGAGTAGTATAGTATATTTGAACAAGAATTAGGTGTTCCTCCATTCTTCTATTCCTGGTAAAATCGTCATACACTATTTGCATAATATTGTTTTCAGTAAGAAAGTTCCATAATCTTTGATTAATTATTACTAAAACTATTTTATACAGGTATTTTTTTATAGTAATCAGTCTAAAGAACTTACTTTCAGATTTGATTTTTTAGAGTACGGATGGTTCTTATGATCTTCCAATTTTCTATATTGAAGCAAGTTTGCAGCTTTTCAATAAAGCCCTCATTTCCTTCTATATTTTATACATCTCTCCTTTGATCTTGTCTATCCCTGCAGCCTTATTTGTTCTTATTCCTTTTAATGCTTTCTTAACTCTCTATTTTGTTACCTATGGTCTTTCCATCCAGGTTTCTGAGGTCTTGTAATAGTTGTGGTGCTCCTTGATATCTACTCTTTTGACCATATATTACCTTTAATTATTTAAAATTGCCTCTATGATTATGGTTACAGTGTTAACCGAAACGTTAGAACAATAAATTCATTTATTTTTACTCGGTGGTTCTCTTTATTATCTATTTATTACCTTTACTATAGGAATCAAGTTTTCCTTTTCTCTCCTTCCTGTGCCATCATGACCAAAAATCCATTATTGTTTTATCCCTGTCCTATACTGTTATTTCCTCATAATTTTCATCTATTAATTATTATTTTCCTAATGACATTTGTTTGTTTTAGTCTGCTGATTTCCCAGATTTTCTTATTTTTATTCTATGCTAGTTTAATTCCTTTTCTTTTATAGCTAATGTTACTGCCTTTAATCCTGCAGTAATTTTCTTTTCATTGTCTCTTTTTTCTTATATCAGTTCATGTATAATATCTCTATTTAATTTTTTTCTGTTTAATCTTAATGTGAATATCCTTTTTAGCCAGCTTTTATGCTCTAGATGTCATGTTCCCATCTTATACAGCAGTTTTTCCATTTCGGTTAAACTAATATTATATCTTATTTTTTGATCTATATTTTATTTAAACAACTTAATAATTTTTTTTTAAATATTAAAACATATTTTCAAAACGTGACATATATACAATTTATTATTAAAAATATCATTATTTTCATCATCAGTTTAAACCTTTTATTTATTTCAGCATGTTATGGAATTCAAAAAATCCCAGAAGGCTCTTGGTTTTGTAGAAAATGTGAATCACAAGAAAGAGTAGCAAGAGTGGTATGCAGGAGACTAATCAATTTTTTAATTTTTATATGGGGTCTGGTTTTAAACAAATTTATTTTCGTAATTGTCCTTTAAAAATCTTCATATTTCAGAGATGTGAACTTTGTCCTAGTAAAGAAGGAGCACTGAAAAGAACTGACAAAGGAGGTAACTAACCATTTCATATAGTGCATAGTATGAACTGTGTTTGATTCATCAAATCATATATCCTTCTTTCAATACCCACATTGTTGCCATTGTGGTTGACATTCTTTCGACAGAAAAGTGTTTTTATCATGTAATTGGCCTAATTGTTGCAACTTTAGTAAAACCTATTGATTTAATGTAAATATGCGAGTTTTTGACAAGTAGAGCAGTACCATTATTATTATTCAGTGGTAAAAATCAATCATATTGACTAAATGGTTTTATCGTCGATTGTTAGTTTCTATCCTTATATATTATATGAAGCAAGCTACGTGATTCCTGGGTAGGTCGCGTACCCGTAAAACACGTCGTTTGATTGGTCAGTTTGCTGACAGAGAGAGGGAGAGAGCCAGAGCCAGCGCCAGCGTTGACTCACTCACACACAGGCTGGCTAGCTGATCTATTGATTTTCTCTCTCACTTTTCAGCGCGTTGTGCTTTAGATACAACGCACGCTGCAAAGCGATTGAGCCTCTAGCGGTTGAACGGACGCTGAGCGATTGAGCAATTGAGCGAGTCGTGTTTTATCCATAACAACACTTGTATGCGTAGCTGCAGCGGGCCACTTTTTTTTTATTAATTCTCATAACAAATCATTATCACTTATGGAATATTTAAGGTAAAACTGTAAATTATTAATATCATGACATTTTTTAGGGTTCACTCACAATATTTTTGCTTTAAACTTTACAGCACAGGTTGCAAAAGAGTGTATAGGGGCAGAAATAAACCAAGGCTAAGTTGTTTTACTTAGAAAATGGTTTTCTCTCGTTGATATTCTCAATATAGCTAGTGGAACACACATTTGTAGCTGTAGTTGACTTAATTATACTGATCATAAGCTCGCTCGATGAAGTTCGAGAAATATCGCACGCATTGAGTGTTTAATATGTTTTGCTGTTGTACCCTTTCTGCTACCATTGTTTTATAAACTGTACGCTTTAAGATCCCAAATGTATAGTTTCACAACATCGTTTTCTTTACAGGATGGTGTCATGTGCTTTGTGCTCTCTTTATTCCTGAGGCTGACTTTGTTAATCCAAATACCATGGAGCCTATAAATTTAGATCGAGTGCCCTCGGAACGTCTAGCAAAGGTTTGTTAAATATATCTAAGATTTTCCACAACTGATTACCTAATCTGTTTAAGTTTTTATTATATGGAAAATGTCTGGCAGGTATGTACTCTGTGTGAGAAAAACAACCGCAGCGATAAGGCTACATATGGCGCGTGTATGATGTGCAATAAACCGGGATGTAAACTCACATTTCACGTGACTTGGTGAGTAAACAGTCATCGACTTTGATTATTCGACATTAGAAATATGGACATTTGATATTTGTCGGTCTAGGAAACGCGTCAGTTCATCGAGCTCCCAGAGCAAAGAGAAAAGAAAGAGAGGAAAAAGAGGGATGAAGGAAGAGATAACTAAATAGATAGATAGAGAGAGAGAAACAGTAGGAGGACCCATATATACAGTATATATACTATATTTAGAGTTTTCCACTGGGTGTGTATATCAGTGGTGTTTATCTATTTTTCATATGCGCCCTTATATATTTTTTTCGAGTGAATTGTAGTTATCGCTTAGAAGTGTGTGGAGAACAGAGGTAGGCGTGATTGGAAGAGTAGTAAGGCTAATCTAAGCAGGAGAACATCAGCGAATCGCTCTATATATAGCGTGCCTACCTAATACAGTCACAGATCTAGATTACAGTGTACATCTCACCATTGCAGTTTAATGGTAGGAAATAAACTATGCTTCCTCTATTATATCCAGTTATTTGAATAGAAAATAAAGCCTTTTGAACCAATTTATTGATAGTAACATGCCAAGGGTCTCTACAAACTGTAGGAATATTACAGAAATGTAGCCTAAACGGTTTGGGTGAATGAACATGATCTCATTTCACGCATACACGTATGTCACTTTTGAAAAGTCTGAAAAGCATAACAGCTCGAATATCCGGGTGTGAGTAGCCTCCCCGCTGCTTGGTGACTATCTGGCAGTGTCAAGTCTAAATAAAAAATGAAAACTTATAGAAAAATTAGTAGGAAATAGAAATAGAGGAGGGAAAAGGATAAAGATGGATTAAGAAAGATGGTGGATAAAAGTAGAAAAGAAATAGACGGAAACTAAAAATACATCTACACTTTTTTCTTTTTACAGTGCATTTACTGACAGTATGCTTGTTGAAGAGAAAGAGGGGCGAAGTAAACTGATCCAGTACGTCGGTTACTGCTCTCAACACCTGAAGAAACCGGTAAGATGCTTCGTATAATATGGGTTGTAATGAGTCGCCTTCTATTGTCCGATTAATCTTTGTTGTTTGTTTTAGCAGAAATCACGCGGCTTTACAATCCGTCCATCCAACGATTCAGGTCCGCATCGAAGCACAACGAGTGATAGTTCTCCAGAGAAAACTTGCAAATCAAAATCACCACAGCATCATCGTCCTGCTAGCCTTGCCAGTTCTGTTTCTCCAAATTCTGCAACTTTACCCAACAACAAAGATAGGGAAGAGCATAAACCAGCCGACGCAGAGGACCCCAATGAAGCTGCCAGCGTTGAGAAGGTTAATCACAATTCAGCTACCTGTGTGGAAGAAGTTTCAAAAAGGTTTGTGTACCACGGATCTTTTCTGTAGCCTTGAAAGTGTTCCTAAAAAGACATTCGGTGACTTTCGATTTCTTTTGTATTTCCAGTGATACTCAGACAAGCCTCCCATCAGGCGATAATGATAAAAATGGCCCGCTCTGTGAAGATAGGAAATCTGGATCGCCTTTCAAAGAAATCAAATCCTCCGCTGTCAATACTACAAAAACATCTGGTATATCTAAATTGTTTGTTTTAAGTATATTTTCAATATATTAACAGTCAGACGAAATATGCGAATTGAAATACAATTCTTGTGCTGGTGCTAGGGGGCATACCGACGTGGTGCACTACAGGCGAACTGGACTTTTCTGTATGGACTATATATATACATTGTATACAGTCTTGGATAGTGTGCTCTTACAAATTTTCAGAAGTGGAAAGTTTTGCGGTGAAGTAATTCGGTGCATCGCAGCCGTCCATTATGGAGGCAGGGGTTAGGTTGAATTGTGTACAATGCTGGGTTAATCATCAATTGCGATATGCTCTAGAGATTACTCTTCAAATATGAAGTTCTAGGGAGGAAGAAACGCTGTAATCTCCTTGCTCTAATTGTGAGTTGTTCGAGTTTACCGAACTATTTATTTCCGTACATTTACATTAGGCAGTGTACCGGGTCGTGGCGGAGGTCGCGGACGTAAACGAATTATTTCCGATACGATGACCTCTCGCTCTGCGGTTGACAGTTCGACAGCACGCAAAAAGGCTGAAGTTGCTGCGGCACTGGTCAAACGAATAAAAAAGAGGTATGCTGTTGTTGTTGTTTTCGCACCGTTCAGTACTGATCACTCTTCGCCAAACACATGCTTTAAGGTAGTGTTTAATTTGGAAGGCTAAAGAGTGAATCGGACCTGAATGTCCGCCGTCAGGTCGAAGCTTTTCCCACTGGGACGCGTACCACGCTGACTTGCGTGGCTCACCCAGTTTAGGCTCGCGGGAAAGTTGTTCGGGACTACAGCACTTCTCGCGGATATAATAAATCCGCCCCGGGGTCGCTTGTAGCGTCAGGGCTACGGCAGCGACTGCAATGCCCCGTAAAGGAAACCCATACATGTGCAGCCTATCTACACCAGAGGATTTGATGGTATGGGTTTACAAAGATGCCAATTAATCTTCGAGACTATAATACCCGGTGTCACGGCCCAATTATACCTTCTATGGAGGTGTTAAGGCGGCAACCCCATAGGGCAGTCAAGAAGACCCTCTAAACATCAATTTAATCTTGGGCAGTTGAAGTTAACTCATTTTAAAATAAAGATGTGTCTATTCGTCAATCGCACCTGTGCTGTGACGAGGATTTCGTGGTCCGTTCCGCATTTGGAAGGATATTCGGCGACAAAAATCCCGCTTCTCCACCTTTTCCTAATTAGGATGTAGTCAATTTGATTGCGGTACGCTCCATCTCGAGTGGTCCATGCGTAGAGCCATCGATTCGGTAATTTGGAACAAGTGTTGGCTATAACCAACTCGTTAACAGCACACAAAAAATATCAATCTCTCTGCAGAGTCATTACATATGCCTAGACCATATCTTCCTGCAATTCCTTCTGCTCCTTCTTCTCCTACTTTTGCGTTCCAGTCTTCAGTGACATTGTATAAAAATAATCAGACCAGACAAATTAACTCGTTCATATTATCTGAATTTGAACACTTGAACATTATAGAGCATGCACTTGACTATATGGAATGCAAGAATCTGTGCTTAGAAAGCATTCACTCTCCTGAGACACATTCACAATAAATATTTGAGTTATTTTCCGTCGTTAATAGGAATTTCGGAAGGAAACAAACTTGTCTAACGACAACTGCCAAGACAATCTGTTGTTTACCGCCGCCTCAAATTACCGTTCAATAAAAAACCAAACGAAAGGTACACACGATGCCTAATAGATGCCTAGCTAAACTGCCGTCTGAGCTGCTGAAAATTATAGATATATAATAATTATCAGAAATAATATAAATGTTTTACATTTGGGTAATACTAACATTACGAATAATATTGATCTAATCCGTCATCTTGTAGGTAGCTAACATGTACAGTATAGTAACATTTTGGAAATGAATAATTTAAAATAGATAGCCTAAAAATGAATATATTGTAGTCTTTGGACAAATAAAGATGTACTATTATTATAATATCGTACGTTCATGGTCACCATTATATACTGTATGATTAAAATAAGAAAAATGTAATTTTTTACCAATATTCAACACAAAAATGAATTCCAACATTGTTCAGTTAAAATCAGTTGATCCCTCAGATACGAAGCCACCGCTTCGGGGTCCTCTGTGAACATGGACAGAGGGCCGTGTTAGGCCAGATGACCTGAAACAGTAAGCTCTCCCTCCTCACAGTGCGGGCACTTTGGGGATTCTTACACGCCCACACGGGATCGATACTGCGCCAGAATAAGGCAGTGACACGACGAAGGTGTGGTCCGTCTGTCGTGGTGTTGCTGTGAACTTTTATGTAAATGAGGGACCTGGTCGCCTTGAAAAACGCCATGGTTTCCCCAGTCCGCGGTTGGACAGCAGGCTTTCGTGTGAACGATTGATACAGCGACCGTGCCTCATTTATCACTCCCAACATTCACCGTACAGTAATTTTATTTTGTCGACCAGAACGCTTGAGTTTTGCGCCAACACAAAACCCCTCCAACTGTATTATGTACAGAAAGCTAAAATACAAATAACAATTATCATCTTCATTGTTTCCCTAACCAGACTGGCCATGGAAGCACCTATAGGAATGTATTCATTTTTCATTGTTCCTGTCTTCACAGCCTCTAAATAATAATTTCATGATCTTCATACTCCAATTCTTGAAGTCATCCATCCTAATCCTTCCGTGATTCTCCTTGTCACTTTTCCTATTTATGTGTGCTGGTTTTAAATAACTTAAAAACTTAGATGTCTTAAGAGGGAGAAAAAATTACAAAGATAAATCGTAGGAGGTTCCAGGGAACGCAGCACCTTGTCCGGCGAGAATGCGGGTGCATGGGGGCACCCTTCCACTTCCACACTCATCGAGTCAAATACGCAAACATCCACGAGAAAAGTTGCTGATTTCCAAACTTCGTGTTCTTATAATGAAAATCTGCCTTTCTTTAATTATATGAGGAACACCTTTAACCATTTTGTCTGACTTGTCTACCACCAGAATTTCGAGTGCTCCTTCTATATCCGGCTTGAATGGCACGATCCTCGCCTGAATTATGAGGAATATTCCGATATGCCCTCCCTCACCCTCGATTCAACAATGCGCAAACAGATGTGGATCCCCGATCTCTACTTCAGCAATGCCAGGCTCGCCCGTTTCCACAATGTCATGGGTCCGAACATGATGCTTATGGTCTATCAGAATGGTACGGTCAAAATGAGTTCTAGGTAAGACTTATTTAAGTTGAATCTATATAAATAAGCGAGATATAAGTGTGTGTATGTATCTGTGAGAACGCTTTCACGCAAAGACCTTCTTGATAAAATTGCTTGAAATTTCGTGTGTAGCTGCGCATTTACAGTGCCGAGGACATAGGCCAGGTTTTGTACATAATTAATAAACATGTATTTAAAACCAGGTAATACATGTGATATTTAAAAAAAACATACTACGATTTTATTTTACTACTAATAAATTTGAGAGTAGTATACCTCTGAATTTATAAGTAAAATCAAACCGTTGTATGTTTTTCTAAAATATCGCATGTTGTTTCCTGATATTTTATTGCCTTATGTATACCCCGATCAAAGACGGGTACCTCCGCTAGTCTTATATATATTTTTCAAGTTGTCTGTGTGTTTGTTT
>JAUYWV010101054.1:0-13486 GCA_032274565.1 Nematoplana nigrocapitula | reverse complement strand
CCGCGCCTTATCATTCGCTCCTCTGTTTAGATATAGCCTTGAAATTTTGTATGTAGAGTATGATCGTTGACAATGACTGTCCTATGTGTAAAAAACATGAGGTAGTTGCATCGGTTTGATGACAGAGTCGTCTTAGCGTTCTAACTTTACAACGTGATTCGTCTATTATCGGGCTATGTCATTTCACAATTGATACCTCCAATTCTTACAAATTCGCTTTATTTTTATGTCCGAAATGTTCATTTTATCTGGTGTATATTACAATTGATATGTCCTATATATCTCTAGAACTATTATATATTTATAAATCTATAAATCTATATTATTATGTTTTGATTATTCTAAATTTCGTTATCCAAAATTTATCGAAAAGATACAAATATGTTTATTTAAACTGGAATCTGTTAACGAAATTTATTAAAACTGGTTTTAAAAGTTGCGGAACATAATAATATAAAAGGTCCCTGAAACTCATGTTGCTGCGTCTATTATTTAAAAAAAGGCCAGTAAAAACAAAAGAGCGCGGGCCGATACCCCCCCCCCCCGGGTAGGATAGGGTTACAACCGACAACAGCATCCTTCTGATAAATAGGGAAATTATAACAAGGCTCTACTGAGCAGCTTATAATGGTTATCAGGTTACATAACTACAACAGTTGAATTCTTTATAATACTGGCTCACCTCTGTAAGGATATCGTAGGTGTCGCGATCTCTTTGCGTCAGGAGAACCATGTGTCTGATTTTCAAATTGTTTTCGAAAAAACCCAGTTTTAGTTTGTTAAATATCTGGGCGCTTTGCTGAGAAATATTTCTCGCAGTATCTATCTGGAAAAAGGCCAGCTGAACGCGTTGACTCATTGACAGCTTTTCAGCAATTTTACTGACGTAGTCTGTAGGAAAATAGAAAATATATACAAAATAATTTAACAATATTGACTTTTCAGCGGGAGTGAAAATTAAATTTCGAAAGTCCTAGGTAGTTCCAATGGTAAAGCTAAGGCGTCATTTTGGAGATTGTTTGGAGTACTTTCGGTATGACTGTGGTCAGTGGTGATTTTTTCACTGAGACATAAGATGTTCTTTAACTCCACGAAATTTCATTTAGACAACATATCAAAAACAGGCATAGAAGCGACGTAACGTTTTGGTAGTCCGAAAAAAAGACTAAAACTATTCTTAAGACGGAACCTGTATCCCCCATGTGGATAAAAAGTAATCAGCACATACTGTAGTGCATACAGTATGTTGTTCACAATCATTCAAAAGGTAGGTACCCAAAATTTCAACTTTCTCCGATTGATGGTCTAGGAGGAGATAGCTAACATATACA
Source organism: Nematoplana nigrocapitula (assembly GCA_032274565.1). Classification (NCBI taxonomy): domain Eukaryota; kingdom Metazoa; phylum Platyhelminthes; order Proseriata; family Nematoplanidae; genus Nematoplana; species Nematoplana nigrocapitula. Next base: position 12,155 of record JAUYWV010101054.1, on the reverse strand, counting down.
CCAAGGCAAGTAATTTTTGCAAGCTCTCTTGACTACCGGTATGTTATCACATTTCGAGGATGTTTCAAGTCTTTTTTTGTTGAATCAGCATTTTCTCTGCAGCGGATACCTCCAATGCGCCAATAATAAGGCAAGTTTTCTGGAGACTATAGAAACCAGTGTTCGGTGCTCCCATTCAATTGAGTATTTACATGAGGAATAGAAAATGTTTTTCTCCTTTTTCATTGTTACCATGGATACATGTAGGCATTATTAGTCTTTTAATTTTGTTCCTCAAGGGAAATGGATATGTGAATTAAATATGGAATAGCAGTACTTTTTTATCAAGTAATAGATAACACCCCCGTAGTCAGGATTTTTTTAAAGGGGTCACTTAATAATCAATGAGGCGCAAATACAGGGAGGGTGTTCACGCAGACCTTGCCGAATTTATAAGACTGTTTCATAAATATTTATTGACTATATTTTATCCATATCAAACTTGTTTATTTACATGTATGTACAAACGTTACAGGCACATAAGTTATACTTATACATTAAGACACTAACTGTTGCACATGGCCTCCATTTCGTTAAATGCACAAATTACATCGTTTATAGAAGCTTTGAAATGCAGCTGGTCGATATTTCGTAGAAATTCTTCACACCTTTCTGCGAGTTCAGGCAACGTTTCAGTACGTGGTAGTCGATAGACGTTATCACGCTAATAGCCCCAAAGCCAAAAATCATTGACTGATAGGTCAGGGCTACGGGGAGGCCATGCTACTGGGCCTGACCTTCCAATCCATCGACCACCCAAGTTTGTGTTCAGCATATCTCGAACCGCCAAACTCCAATGCACTGAAGTTCCATCTTGTTGATACATGTGATGGATATATCGCATAGTTTGCAATGTAGGAACCACAATGTCTCGAACAATATCCTGTTAACGATCACCATTCACTGTTTGATGAATTATTCGAAAGCGAATACGGCCATCATAAGGAATAAATGTCCAGATGGTGATAGCAGGTGAATTTTTTTTTAAAATAACGATGTTTATTATCGAATGCATAATAAAAACAGTTGTTACAGTTGATGGAACCATTTAAATGCAGTGTTGCTTGCTTCCTTCGTCACTAAAAATTATCCTTTTTATCCACTCTTTACCATGACTCACTTCAAGTCGTTTAGGTAAATCATCTTCATGCAGTTGCTGCATCATTTTGTATTAGTATGCTTTGAGTTTGTGGTCATTTAAAACTTTATTAATGAAACCCAACGAAACACTAAACTGCATAGCTCCATCTCTGTTTGTTATTTTCTTAAAAAAAATCGTCGCCTGGCTTTCTCACAATAGGCTGCGATTGAATAACCAAGAATTGTGGCGATTCCTGCATTAGTAAATCCAGGATAATTCATTAAAAAGCTAGCTGCGTACCCGTGAGCCATATTAAAATTTAGCGTACAATTTTAGCGTTTAGGTTTAAAATTTAGCGTATAATAATAATCAAAACATAGAATGCTCTTTTGTAAATTGATTAATGCAGACATATAATTCGACAAGGTCTGCGTGAACACCCTGTATAAAAAAGGCAAAAGTCTAATGAATGAAGTCTGAATTTGTCAATTTAATTTATTACGAAGTTTTTATCTGGAATATTTTATCATCAAGAACTCAACTAGTCACAGATATTATGTAAAAAAGCCGTTTAAAAAATTTCATATTTATTTTTTCAAAATTTTCAAAATTCAAAAATACATTAATCAATCATAATTTACATCCTCCAAATTAATATTTTTATTCTACTTTATTGTTTGATTATGGACATTTTCAAACGAGATATTTATTTAATCATTGAAACTCTTCGTAGAAATAATTTACAAGCAGCATAGATTTGTCGAATCACATGCAATGCTTGGGGGAAGATGTCATCTCAAAACGGCGAGCGCGAACAATTTGTACAGGAGTTCAGAGATGGAAGTCGAGTAAGCTTTCAGAGAGTTCCAGGAAGCGGGCGACCATTTTCTGACGAACGAACACATTTAAATGAGCACCTGAGAGAATAAATTGAATAAGATCGTCACTTTGAGAAAGCTCAATTCTCTTCCATGACAACGCCGTCCTTATGTGTCCGCAGACACGACCAACTTCCTTGTCTCCAGGAACTGTACTTTCCTCAAACAACCTCCTTACTCACCTTATACTAACATTTTGGACCGCTTCGTTTTCCCGAACTTGTAGATGGAGAGAAGTAAAATTGCATTTAGTACATCCGACGATCTTTGGCAATACCTCAAAGAAACAATGAGAAAATCATGTACCGACAATTCGAGAAGTTGAAAGTCCATTGCCAAGATGTGATTGGCGGCGACCATTCAGGAACTTATCTTTGACTTAAGTATGTTATTATTAGTAAAATACAGTATACCACTGCTGTTAATAAATACAATTTTTTAAACGGCCGTGTTTTACGTAACACGATATATGATATACTATAGTATACGGTTTACTGAGTGATTTCATAATGATTTTTTAATCATAAATGAGATATATCGGCGCAAGGGCTCACAATGTCAATAAAATATAGTTTACTAAATTATAATGTACAACCGAAATACCAGACCATTATGTATAATATGGCACCTAGTTTGGAATTAACGTTTATTAAAATAAATGGAGAAACGTTTAAATTCTATGAAATATAATTCATTTAGAGATAGCTCTGATGACCCATCACAGCTTATTAGGCGACAGTCGGAAAGAGCTTAGTTAACAGCATCGCGGATATATTTATATACTGATGGATGAAAAGAAGGAATAATTTATATACTTTATCTTTATCCAGGTGAGCGAAGGGAATGTGCTGAAAGAATATACTGTATACGCCCGGCTACAATATATTTATGTATATGCATGCAGAGACGCAAAGTAGAAATTGTTGAGAGAGTCAAAGAGTGAGTATGGGTAATGACCGATATAATCCCGTTGACGATACTTCAAATTTAGCCTTATGTAAATTGAATACGTACAGTGTGTCAAACTGAGACTCGTCTATATCTAAATTATCAGTATACAGTAATTTCTGTCTGCATACTACGCTGTCTATAAATAATCTATGCATTTTTTGCATTAACTACTCCCGTCTGGGCACAACGCAGACAGTAAGTGAAAGATGCAGTGAAAACGAATCAGGCGGAATATACAGTATATTAACATTAAATACAAAGAAGGATTTCATGCCATGTTTAGAGGTAAACCATCATCAGCCAATACATAACAAAAACATTAATTAGCACAATTATTTACATAGATCTCAGTGGCGCAACAAGGGGGGTCAAGAGGGGCCGGACCCCCCCCCCCCTCCTCAGATATTATGGCGCCTATCTTACTATATTTGCGCTTATTTCGATAAGAAAGTTGTGCTATATACAACCAGGCAATTTCAGTCAAGGCGCCACTTTCGATATTAAATTGTATACTGGATATAAAACGAGGCAATTTCATTCAGGGTGCCCCTTTCGATATTAAAATTGTATTTCAGGCAAGGCGCCGCTTTCGATATTAAAGTTGTTCTGGATATAAACCAGATAATTTCAGTCCGGGCACCTCTTCTGATAATAAAGTTGTACTGGATAAAACTATATAATTTAACTCAGGTTGCCCTTTTCGATAATAAAGTTGTATGAGCGCTTAATATAGGAAAATGACGCCATTATCTCTGATAGGGGTCCAGGCCCCTTGGGCCGCCCCCTCTGATTGAACCTGTGCTAAATTGAAATTACTCATTTGCGAAATATTAAATGGAAAAATATACTAGAGCTCTATAAAGCAACGACTCGTCTGGAGAAACTGTAAGTCGCCCATAAGGTTCATATACTGTAGACTGTAAAGAACGGGAGATATTCTCTCTGCTGGGCGTGTGCAATACATGTTGTGCCGTTGTACTGTATACGCATCAGTGACATCATGCCACAAATATTGTTTGCTTATATAGTTGAGGGAGCTTAAAACTCCATCTGAGAGTTGCATTTTTGTAGTCCTATTGGTGGAGCCAAATCTATACAGTAGAGTGATCATGATTTGTACAATATTTAAATATCATAAACAACATCTCCATCACCTAACCCGTATTTATGGGAAATGTCAGCAACTAAATCACTCACATGGTACTATTAAATAGTTATCATTAACTAATTAAATACACTACATGGCAGGACGTTCGAAGTTTTCCTTGGTTACTATGGGTGACAAAGTGACATCCCCTAGGGCCTAGGTCGGAGTGTTTTCATGACATTACAGTGACACGAGGAACGCAGCTGTTGCGATTCCGTATAAAGGCGAAGCGAACCACTCTTCTCGGATATGACTGTCTGAACTACGGAGAATGCCGAAGGTTAAACTCCATCAGTTACAGTACAATCTCTACGCACCGATGTCAAACCTGAATTTTGACAATTAAGAAATCTCCGAGGACAGAGAGTGTTTCTAGGATAACGCTAGTGACACGAGGGGCGCAGCTGTTCCGATTCCGTATGAGAATGCAGCGAACCAATCTTATCCGAATGACTGTCACTATAGCATATACGGTATGCTGAGAGTTACGGTTCATCAAATACACACTTACATACAGTACATACTGAAGTGGCAATGAAATTTGACTTGAAGCTTGAATAGAAAGGAAGCCGCGTACAAAGTTAAAACCTTTGAAAACTATAGTACAGTTATTCGGATTGAAAGCAATTTCTGATTTAGAAAAACGATACCCTGACTACACTAGATCTTACACCACCTCCTCCTACAAACTACCTCTTGACGACGTACAAGTTGTTGACATTAACATTCGCGATAATGTACACGCACGAAAAATAACTGCAAGTATCACCAGCCTTCATACCAGCACTACTCTAAGGTATATGTCCACCAGACGTATCGCGACGCGACGCAAAAAGTGGAGTACATGTTGTTCAATGTGATTATACCCGCCAAACGCGACGCGACGAAAGTGATGTTGGAAATTTTCGAGTTTTCTGAGACACCGTGCGACTAAAGTCAGGCGATTCTGATTGGTTGCACAAATAATGGGTGGTACATGCACAATGCACCAGCGTCCGGCTTGGTGGACAAGCCTACGCGTGGCGTAATTACTATAGACTTTACAATGATTCGCGTCGCGTCCGCTGGTTCATAGGCCTTTTACCCTCATACCCGCAGCCTCACATTGCCCCCTGTTTGGTGATGTCAAAATTGTGAAATTGCCAACTAGATGGTCGTTTGAGTAATTGTAAAAACCTAGAAAGTACATTCATCATATGGTCGACTCCGATACGTAGACCATTCTATTCCTAGTGTTGCCTGATCATGACCATTATTGTATAGTAACATTTGAGTTTAATTTAAACAATAGTACTATTATCTGATGGTAACGTAAACACGAAAAATATTTGTCAGAAGCGTTTGTATAATAATATACTGACTATCTTAATTACTTTGACATTTGAAAACACAATATTTGAATAATAACTTCGCGTTCTATTCAAATTTCTGGACTTTGACGTGAACAACTCTTCACATTATCTCGAGGATATAATTCTTTCGTTGCATGTGAGAATGTTTCAGGTTGGATGCAGGGATTAGGAGAACGTCTTACCAAAAAGTCGTAAAATTTTGTTTTTATTAAGCTACAATGTTAAGGCTGACTTTTTCTGATCCATATTGTTTCGAAGAGAAAAAATAAATAAATGAGTATTTCAATCACTTTTACAATTCATCGAATTTCAGAGTAATGCGTTTTATGTGTTCTTTTACGTTTTAACGAACAGATAAAGTAGAGAGATTTATGTAGTCAATATTTATTTTCTTAAAATTATGTTTACTAATCTTTCTATAGTCCCAATTATGTTTCGTTTGTCAGTATGGATTTTCTCATTTTCGATGGATAGCCAGATGTTTATTTTTTCTTTGATTACTTATGTCCACATTTTTAAGAGGGGGAAAGAAGTTAGTAAATGCAATTCCACCACTTTTTCTAATTTTGTTATTTATAACAATGCTGTGCTAATCTTTTTGATAATTGATTCCACATAAACTGCAATTCCATTTTAAGATAATTAATGCTTTCAATAGACTTTCCTGATAAAAATGCTCATTATATTAGCTAGTATAAATTCAATCGATATATTTAAATTTGTAATGTCATCCAGAGAGAAAATAGAAATCACCTGAAAAAAGTTCTATAAATTTGAATATTATTTCACGTCGAATGAGATGCTTATAATAGGACATAGATATCAGTGTCAGGTCTATTTTATTACGTCTAACCAACAGTTGTACATACAAAACAGAATCTCTACTTTTTAATTGAATCATAAGGACGTATTATTTCACGGCGAAAGCAATTCATGCGTATAATAAACGTGGCCTGGTCAGAAGAGTATTTTAGCAAGTAAGATTTCCGAAGACTTACTCAGAAATTTCTGAAGGTACCTAACAGGAATAGCCTAGAACGAAAACCAGGCAGTGGAAGGCCTAAGTCTGTGATCCGAAATCAAACTATAGGGACTGTAAGAACGTTAGTTGCAGTCGATGTTTTCATCACAGTACGAATAATAGCTGTTGTACTGAACATATCCCTAGACTGATGGTTCATAAAATTATGCCAGACGAGTTAGAACTCTTTTGGGTTCACACCAAATAGGTTCCTCACACATTGAGGGAGCAGAAAAAGGCAGTTCGCGAAGCCCTGTGTCAAGACTTGTTGGATTCTTTTGCATCACGACTAACCAAGTCAAATCTTGTGACAATTGATGAGAAATGTTTTTGCCGCAAATGGCAACCGCTTAATGTCACTGGGTGCCGGGAAATTAAAACGATGACAAACTGAAAGAGGATCAAATATGGAGAAGATAAATTTGGCTATTAAAGCAGTTTCCCAAAGAGGTGCCCATTATTTTGAAGTGTTACCACGGAATGAGGCAGACGTAAATTTATGCGACAGTTTTATTTTTCCAAGGTTGGAATCTGTCCGAGATGATTTTGATTTGTTGGAAACTCTAAATCAATTCCTGACACAACAAATGCAAAGGATTGAGAGGGCATTGCAGGAAATGGTGCAGAACATGTAGAAAATACATGACAGCACAGGCAGTTGTGTGTAATTAGTTTTATGAACATTTTAAATATTTTTGTACAGTATTTGTCTTTTGGGAAATATAAATTTTATCTTTGGATTTAGCGCGCAATGGTGTTCAGACAGCCTATATAATAAATATCTACAGTTCGCAGTATATTCTCAGATTTTAATTTAATTATCCAAAATTACTTTGATTATTTTTTTAACTATTTTATCTATTTATTGTTTGCTGATGCAATTTGCTGATTATGACAAAAGATTCCGACTAATATGTCCGCCTTAATGACAGATGTTAAAATATTTTTACCTGCTTGTTACTACAGCAATTAGGCATATAAGTCAATTGTGTATGCGACGTTTTTAGCTACAGTATAGTTATACAAGCCTCGAATGAGTCAAACCTTTACTAAACTTCCACCAAAGAAAACACATTAGATATGAAAAATTTGCAACTGTGAACCATATTGAATAGAAATTAAATGTAAGAAAACTCCTTTGGGATAAATTATAAGACACTTTTGGTCTTAATTAAATTCTCTTTATGTGTATTTGAGTTCATAGTAAAGTGGAAATTTTCTTTTAAGACCCTCTCTTGGAAGATCTTAGACATCGCAAAAAACTTCGACGCTCGTCTCGCACCAGAAAGCTTCTTCATTGCCAAGAACAGTACTCAATTGATAAATGGTTGCTCGGGTGATGAAATCCTGCATGCCATTCCTGATAATTAACAATGTGTGAGTATCGGTTCTTGTTTATGAACCTGTCACGTGAATTTTAATCTCTGCTTTGTAATAACGACTCTACTTATTTTTTGGATTCTTACTGTCCATATTTATTTGTGCACGGTTTTACATCATTTTACGATTTGAGACTCTGACGAAGGCTTTGCCGAAAATGTTGTCGAATAAACTGTTTGTTAGAAACGTTTGTGTTTTCCTGCGGAAGGCCATAGGGATTTTCTTATATATTTACTTAAGACCAACCTCATATTTAATGTAAAGTGAAATAGATTATAATATAGTGATATTGTAATGCAATGAGTATACAATACTACTTTTTATTAGACGATAGAATATAATAGTGCTCAAGGCGGAGCCGAGTGTACTATTATATTATGAGTCTAATAGAAAGTAGTTTGTACGACATTATATTATAATATCACTATTATGTGACACTCAAATGCGCTGATAAAACACAATCCTGTGTAGATAAGTCGTAACAGACAAGTCTCTAACCGAGATACATTTGAGCTCCAGAAAAGAATGAAACAGGTTTTCGGCAAAATTGGTTGAATGATGAATATTTTCCGAATATAGACGTTGCTGTTCCAATGAGGAGTCAAAGTTGCCAAAACGTTTCATTATAATGAGCGCAGACATAAGTTTTCAAGTTAATGTAATTTAATTTAAAAAATATTGATTTATCATAGCAACGTCTAATATTATGTCGCAACGTCGTACTCTACTTTTTATATGAATGATTGATTATATGGAAATTTTCAAAATGCGTCATATAATATGTTCTAACTAACTGAACGTTTAGTATAAAAAATACTTTAAAAGTGAATAGAAAATAGTTTTTTAAACATAATTTTTATATACAGTATATCAAAATGGTTAGTACAAGACACGTTTGTTTCTTTAACTAACACATTTCTATCCATTACATCCAGTATTTTGGTCTTTAATTAAACTCCATGGCCAGATTCATGTTCTTTTTGGCGTCTGCTAATACTGCATGTTCTAACTGGTCCTTAGTTCCTCTACGCTTCTCTGCTTCGCCATTTATGATCCAAAGGATATCATCCACGCCAGTCGATGGTATTTGCCGGTGCTTCATCTAACTTGAATTTGAACTGCATTCTGTGGTTTTACATGTTCTGGACATTTGTCAGAATTCAGCCACTCCAGCGACTGCAATGTCCATTATTAGTGATCTCGTTTCCTTTTCTTCTATAACAACGCTATCCGACCTCCTGTATTCAAATGTTTTAGCACAAAGGGTAGAATACTTCTTGCACACATTTTCTAAGTTGTCATGTTTCTTCTTGTGCTCACATTGAGCTACACTAAACTTTCTCGCCTCTTGATTTACACATTACACACTTGGTGTCTCCTTCTTGCTTGTCGATCTTTACTTTGACGCGTTTGTTTTGAATACCTGATCTTGTGCTGCATTGAAAGGTTTTTCCGTTTCTATCTTTGAGTCTCCCTTATCAGCCATTACAAGGTGTTCTATCTCCAGCCACTTCTTCTGTCGCTCTCAAAAATTGTCCGTCCAGTTCTTTTGTCTTCCATCGTTCCTTTATTACCAGTCTTTTTTCTTCCTTTTGCATTTTCTGCTGCCTCTTCATCTCACTGGAGAACACATTCTTGCTTCACGGCCTTCATCAGTATTCCATTGTTCTTGACACCTTCTTTTCTCCTGAGGTACAATCTGTTTACGTCTGCTCTTGGGTGGATGACTCTGTAAATCGTCATGATGTTTCTTGTGTTCATGTCCATCGTTTCCCGTTTATCTTTCACCCACTTTGCAATACTAGCCCTCGGTACTTGAATTTAATTTTTCACCTGATTATATTATCGCCTTTCCAACTGCTATGTCGATTTCTTTACAGTGCTCCAGCTTTTCTCTCTCCACGCTGACCGTTACTCGTTTGCCATTACCAAACTCCAATATCTTTGCTAAATCTTTTCACTGTGCTTAGCAATAAATGCTATGTTATAATTTTTCATATAGTAGTTCTATAAATTAAAACAAAAATATTTTTGACCGGTTTTGTCACAGAGAAAGTAATGCGTAACCCTGCTGAAGCTTGAGTACATGTTTATAGAAGTAGCAACAAACAAAATTCACTGTTTTGATTGAGCAGACAAGTACAATAGTTATAAATGTTAAACAAGTGCATAAGCCAAGTATGTAAATATCATCGTCCTGCATGATGTTTTCTATAAATCCATCAAATATCCCGTATATTCCTCTAGAATTCATGTTCTAAATACAGTAGGGAGCAGATTATAACGGATACCTACATTTCTATGTGTTTTTTCTTTATTTTTTAATATAATTCTTAATTGTTCTAATTTAATGTTTTCTATTTGTCTAAGATATGGATATTTACTGTAAATCTGTCAATGCGTCAGATAAAATATTACATAATTGCTTTTGAATGTAAAGTGAAAGTAAATGCAATTTTCATTGTTTTATTAAACTTTAATAATAATTGTATTTTTTTAGATTAACTACTGTTAAGAATTTGAATGCAAGGTATAATTATTATTGAACCGCATTTAAATATAGAATTTACTGACAATTAACACAGATTAAAATCTCCGTGTAACAATGATATTCCTTGAACGGAAATCTAACAGACAAACAAAATAAACATTAGACACAAAGCCATAGTTTTTCAAGAAGAAGATAGATCTTCACACGATTCGTCTTCCCATCAGCTTATATGGTCGTGGTTTTATTGGCTTCAGCTTGGGATGTTATTGAAGCACTCAACATTTCTGAAACTTAGCGCTTCTCGGCGTCTCTTTTCCTGCGAACATAGCGGTCAACGCTTTGAATGTGTTTTGTGACCTGTTACCGCTGCGATGTCTGATGGCTGTAGGCCATTGTCCCTTAAATTGGACACAACTGAAACTTCTACGCAGTCGTTTGTATACAAACGTTTGAGATTAGCTTTGATTGGAATGGTGATCTTCATGAAGGAACCAACGGAATTGACTCCTAGTGATCGTTTTGAAAGGTACCAGTATTCACGGTCGATTTACTTCTTGCAGGGTAGTGGAAATAAACAATTACAATCTGGCGTAATTTTTTAGAAGTAAATTTTCCAAACACTTCACTGGGCATTTATCAGGATGATCAGGAATTTCATACACGCGAGCTTGTGATAAATTCTCGTACTTCTTTACCGATAGCGAGGCTTTGACATTTTTAGTAATGAAGGTCTTTTTAATAAAAACAAACTTTCGGCCACTTCCATACTTTGCAAATTCAAATGCATTTTTAGGTAAGTCGTGCAAAATTTCGCGGCCACGCAGCAAAAGATAGTGTAGCGTACTAAATAAAATAAAACTTCTTCTTGTAATCTTTCCGGCTATTCACAATTAAAATATGTTTTCAATGTTTCAAAATCTTCAGGATTAATAGCATCGTATTTCTAAATGACATTTCTTTTCCGCAATTTCCATCTATCTTTTCACCATGGCTTTTAGCACACCATTGCTTAATCGAAATTCTACGTCGTCGATGATATTTACCATTCTATTCACTTGTGGGCTAGTTAGATACCTTTGGTTGGATGCACGGAAGCAGATTAAAGACAGTGGAGAAATAGCTTAAATAATTTGCCAGTATCGAATTGGAGATTGATTCAATCCAGTTGACAGATTTTTCTCATAAAGGAAAGTTTAAAAACGTTTAATATTGCTTACCGTTTGTCTTTTCGTAGACTCTGGCGTAACTTCACTCCCTGTTTCTTGAATTCTTTTCAATACCTCTTCCTCAACGTCATCGAAAACTTCAACATTCTCTATTTCCTCTTGAAATGACTTTATATGTGCAGAAATATACCTCTCTTTGCTTTCAGTGATAGTCTAGTCCAACATTTCATTAGAAAATCCACACATTTCATGGCCTGGAATGTTCGTCAGATTTAAGAGAGACATGATGTATTAATGATGTATTCATAGAATTGAAATTTTAAATAATACAGTGCACAAAGATTTTGCATGAGAAATCGATATAGAAATGTTATATTATTAAAGAACAAGTAGGATTACCCGTATAGCGTTAGTATATATAATCCTATATATAATTAGATAAATGAATGTATGTATGTAAGTATGTCTGACCGTATATTGATATAGCATCACAACAATCGCTTATCTGCAGCAACTCGCCTACTACAGAATTAAAATTCCTTATCTGAATCATATCGCCAACTGCAGAATTGAAATTCCTTATCTGAAGCATATCGCCAACTGCAGAATTCAAATTCCTTATCTGAAGCATATCGCCAACTGCAGAATT
>JAUYWV010101043.1:0-12364 GCA_032274565.1 Nematoplana nigrocapitula | reverse complement strand
AGACTACCCAGACTTTCTATTTTGTTGATGAGGCTGGATTCAACCAGCTCTATACAAGGAGAACTCGAAGTCGGGTTGCACGAGGTCAGCGGGTCTCAACCTCAACATCATCCTTGCCATAGCACCTGCAGATGGAACAGTGTACAATGAGCTACATGTATACGGTGAACGCTGCGATCTTCTAAAACTTTCTGACCAACCTTGGTGAGGTCATTGGGGAAGGTTTTTAACGCTGAATTGGTGATTGATAACGCACCAATTCACCGCAACTGATGAAGTACCAGAATCACTCTATCCTTAAACTTCCACCTGACAGCCCCATGCTAAACCCAATATAGAAATGGCGTTCATCTTTATATGAAGGCTGCAGCAGTAAAACAAGAGCTGAACGAACGCATGGCGGTAATTATGGATCGCGCTATGGCCGCAGCTGTTGGGCAAACCTGAGCTGCCTAGCGGTTGGAGCATCTCCGTAATGCACTAGTGGAAATGCTGGAACTCCCGATGATCACCGATGTCAAGTGCACAAATTGGCACATCTATTCAATGGGCTACATTACCAGATGCCTTGTTTTGGAAGATTGGATGCTATACTAATGTCGTACTCGAATGTTGTTTACATTTGATTGATAAAAGCTATAGAAGGAATGCACCGTGAGACAGCTATTCGGTGTGGAAGGATCTCTTGAACGTTGGACGGAATATTTCGAAGCCCTAATACCCGCACTGTGGATTGAACTGGTATCATGGATGATATGCACCAAGTGGACAACTGCACGAGAAGGCGACCTTCGGGACTCCAATCGCAAACATCACAACGCCGCTGTAGGACACCGCTGCAAAGTTGCGTGAAATTCGCCTGGTGGGTTGGGAACAATCATTGCTGCTTGACCTCGTCATTATCCCCACAAGAGAGGGCGTGGTGTGAAGTCGAAGAAAAAACAGAAGAATGGAAGACCTGAACGAGTTATTAACCACATTTTCGCTTATACCAGTAGGTTTCTCAAGTTAAAGTTCCAATCCCTACGAAGTAGATCTCGCACTAAACATTTGATGCCACAGTCAGAAGCTCTACCTTTCATCTTGGAATGCACTCACCCCATCCATCCAGTGTCTCCTCCTCCGTGTCATTTCCCGCGTCGTCGTTGTCGTTGTCACGTTGCACACAGGAAAGCGCTGTCGTCTGTGTTGTCACGACAGTCACGTCACTTTCACACTGCATCTCATTCTCGGACAGCAGAGTGTCCGAGACGGAGTCGGAAAAACCGGACGACGAGGAAGCCCCGAGGGGATCAAAGTAGAGCAGGTGAGTCATCACGGGATCTGAGCCGCACAAATCGAAACAGTCTCCCATCTCGTTTTCGTTGCCGAAATATAAGTCGGTCGCTCTGTTGGCGCCGCCAGAGAGGATATGCGGGGCTGGCAGTGGTATATCCGGGATCCAGTGCGAGGTGTCCAGTGCAGACAAGGAATCGAATGTGAAACTCGGATTGTCCGGTGATCGATAATTCGAGGGGAGAATGCCGTCGTCTTCGTTGTCGGAGGAGGGCGAGGAAGAGTGGACAAGCAGCGTCGATGGCCGGTGGCTGACAACACTGGTGACCCCGTCGGCATGAAAACCTTCGTCCTCCGACGAGCAGAAGTCCACGCTTCGCGGACTACTCGAGCTACTCGGACTGCTGCTCGACAGGCTGCTGGACCGGCGTCGACCGGCCCCCGTCCCCACCACGGACGGAATGCGTTCCGGACAGCTGATCCTGCCGCTTTCCACGAAGCCTTCGTCCATGTCTTCCTCGGGGACGTTGGGGACTTCTGTTTGGGGGACGAGATGGTTGATACTCAAAATAGTTCACGATTCGCTCATCAGAGTCGTTTAGGGTTTGTAATTACTTTTCTTTTAAGGATCGTGTGTACTCCTGTTGCCTTGAAATCATGTCTTGTCTATCAGTTTGACTGTTCGGTTGATCCGAACTCTACCTGTACTGGTAAAGCCATAAGACATTTTTCAATCGCATTTAGGAGCACTCACATTCTAATTCAACAATTGCTCATCACAGGCCTAGTTGTGCTTGTACTCTGGACCCTTCTAATTTCAAGGTTATCGACAGTTCCTTTGCCCCCCATGTTTACTCCAAATAAAAGACGCTTTACAGATCAAGTCTTTTAACCCTATTGTCAATAGACAGCTTCACTTGTCAGGCTTATCATTTTACCGCATCAAGTTAAATCGATTATGTTTTTACTGTACCAGTTCTACATTGATTTTGTTGCTTTACAACTCTATGCTAACTATCTTTAGTCAGTCCGTTGTAATTCTCTTGATAAAGGGTCCTACCTGAAACCGCGGTTGAGAACAGACTCTTATTTTAAAGTTGTTTTGTTTTACGTTGAACTGCAAAGCGTTCCATTAACTCAATATATCTGAAGTTGAGAGGGAAATGCGGTGATATATTTTCGTCGAAGAGTGCAATCAGAAAGCGATAGCAATGGTATATAATTGTAAGCCTTTTCCCTAATATGGTCATCAGTGATTACTTCCACACAATTTACAAAAATTATACCCTGCCTGGTATACTATTGCCAGATATTTCAACGGTTTATTCCTACACTGCTGGAAAGCCGTTCAGCGACTCTTCTATACAACTGCATATGATATGACGTATGGATTTGTGAATAGACCCTTATAGATTGCTCACTCCCGCGATCTCTTCACTCCCCTCTCTGGCGGCTATCGATTTTCCCCAACATTTTTTAGTACGAAGGCGTACTGTTTTTTATCATACAAAATATGGAATAGATGAAACAGTTAGGTCTACCATAGTCCATATATATATGCTGGTGAAACGGTGAAACTTTGAATTCATTTTTGCAAAGTGTGCATTAGGTATACCTACATCATGCCCCGGTCTAGTTGGGTAACTTATCTGTGAGTAATCTACGGGCATGCATAGCGCTACAAGGTCAATCGACAATTGGATACCACAAATGTTAAAACATGGTTAAATACAAAGGTTATCATGATATAGAAGATGCTTACCAGCCTGACAAGTAATGGCTTGGAATTCTTTGGACATCTTGGCATCGGTTCGTTTGGATTTTGAGGTGACCGACTTCTTTCTCTTTATCCGTGAATAATGGCAATTGTCATCGGCTGTTGTACAACACGATTTGGGCTCCTGGAACAGAGCGCGCGGTGATTGCATACAGATATATACAATTGACCAAGGGTTATGGAAATGTGTCAGGAAATATCGATGATTTAAACACTTACCTTTTTCATACTGAATTTGCGTCGTTGCAATTGGATGAAGGGGATCTCATTGTCCAGAATACCTTCTCCGTCGTCCATAATTTGGCAACTGAAAAATTCAGACATTTACGATGTGAATCATCAAATGGGCGGATCTTTTGAATGACGGTGGGGTGTAGATAGAAGTGTGCAACAACTTATAGCTGAAATCTTTTCTCGGAGATTCCATAAATTTTCCTGAACCACTCACCTGTGCATTTTGGTGAAGTATATTGCAGCTGGTTGTTACATAAGAGTAGCACGAACAATGCAATTCACAAGTTCTCGGAGAGTTGCTATTCCACAGAAACACTACTCTCCGTGAGCTCACACTAGCTGTGAATTACTAAGCGCTGGGAACTCCGCATGCCGTCTAATTATATTATACCTACTGGCTGACTCACTCACTCACTCAGTCAGTCAAGAGCGGAATTCCATTTGGGCGTGACCCTATATATAACGAGCCAATCAGAGAGCGACATGAGAATCTAGCTGTTAAAAATAGCTCTCCTGACTGACAAATCGAACGGCTTACTTGGCGCTAACTGGGAGAGCAGATGTTTTGTTTTCCCTGACAACCGTATTTTACAACCTCGTTTTTGCCTATACACAGACACAGCCGCCTCGGTGAGTAACAGGGAGTCGCTGAATGACGACTAGATCGTCAATGATGACAAGCGCGAATTCCACAATCTACTTACTATATTGGCATTATGTGTGATGCTCAAATTTTTAGGTATGTGACAATAAATCAATCGAAACGGGTACCATGACAACCGCGGCAATATAATGTGGCGGCGGTGCGGATGGCTTATATATTGTTAAAGTCGTTTGGGGGTAAGAATTGCACACAAAATGAGATTTGACTTCTCTCACTGTGTTTTGTAATAATTGTGCATTGTTACACCGGTTGCTTTGCCCTAGTTTTGCAAGATAGGTGAAATTTATCAAGTAAAGAATTAGGTATTGTTGAAATAAAATACACATTAAATAGGCGACTGGTGATCTACTCAATTTAGAACCTCCCGGTACAGTTATCGATTTTTTCTGGAATTATAGTGTAGTGGGTAGTGTTCTTCTCATTGGTAGTTATCGCACATCATAACGACTTTTTTATAGCAAGCTTCATGAACTCGGAATATGTTTCTGGTTTTAAATCAAGCATTGCTCTTCTTCTTATTCATCATTGATGTATCTTTCCCTCCATCCTTCTTTCTCTCACTTTCTTCAACAAACTTTCGTGTCTGACGCTATGCGCAAACCATTTATTCTTTCATATATTCAATTTGTTTAAAAACTATCTTTTATTCTATGCTTTGTAGCACTTTGTCTTTTGTTAGTTTATCCTACTAGTTGATGTTAAGCAAATGTTTTTCTGAATTCTGTTACTTGGCCAAGATGTTCACCAATCAATTTTATGGTTATCTGGGACTTCCTGAGTGATATCTTCATTACTTCTGTTGTCTTGATGTTAACTTCCCTGCCATATCTTTCTCCGCAGAAGAATGTGAATCTCCGAAGTTGTTCCCGTTCCTATTTCCTTCTCTTTAATTAGAGTTGAAATTGTGTCACCTATATGATTCCAACGGCGTTATTTTCTATAGTGCTTCATTGCTTGTACATTGCAGATGTTAAACAATAGTGGTCTCATAGGCATCTTTGTGGAACGCCCCTTCTAACCACTCCTGGTTCTGAATAAGTAAAAAGTCACTACGCTTAAATGCATCCGTAGTTATAATTAAAAACGATCACTAAAACATCCACTCTAATTGTTCCCAGGTCCAACACTCCAATATAATCGATCGATAATAATATGTTGTAGATTGTTGTTAGGGTGGGGGTCATTAGGGTGTGTACTAGTACCCCACATAATCACTCACTCAGTCATAACATACTCCGTCAGTCAGCTAAAGTGTGTAGCTGGAAAACCTGTACGAACTCGCCAGCAAGCAATCCGGGTGCCACGAGTCATTCAGTAAAACAGCCCGCCGTGCTGACGCATTCGACAAATTGCTCCATAATATGAGCCTAGGGGAGGAAGGCAGCGTACCTTTCTTTCTTATCTGTTGCCATCATGTAGCGTGCGAGTTGTTGCGTTCTCAAAACGTGCGGCTTGTGGCACTACTAGGTATTTTCGTTGACGTACAATGTAAACTCGCGTGGACAATCAACCACAGAACAAACTATACAGTTTTATGGCTGCATGATGTCCATGGTGAGGTGAGGTGAGGCGAGGTAGGGTGTGGATTGTTGTGGTTGGAGTGCAGTGTTCGAATGGCTCATAGCAGCTAGGCACTACATGGATCGCCTACAAACTAACAGGCCACGCAATCCAACACTACTAACCTCCGTTAGTGCTCGCACGAGTGAGTGAGTCAAACGATAAACCTACACATTAAACTGCAGAGTCTTGATAGGCCTGTCTATTGTGCAGCAGACATTTTTTTCTTGTTGTGACTGTCAGTGAGGATACTGTAAAATCGTACTATAAGGCGCATGTCATGTTATAGAAATTGACAAAAAATCCATTCTAAATTCCCTTGCTAAATATGTCAATCGAACTATTACGTCTTTCGATTTTGATTGGCTCTTGAGCATCACGTGATATCTTCGAGAATTCCCGACTGCTATATTTGCAAAATTTCATTCGAAACACGTCAAATATTATTGATTTAACTATCGTGACTTCGCTAAGATATTTAGTCTTAATTATAATTCAATGAAATGGCTTTAAGAGCCGCTGAAGTTAAAAATCGGCATTTTTATATCTACAGTAGTAATCGTGGTGCAAAGTTTACTTTAACGATTTTTAATGGAATTTAGTTTATAATGAGGCTTCTGAATGTTGTGCGTCGACATTAAAAATGGAGGCGGCAGATGTCTAGGGCTCGGAGAGGCTACGGTTCTTCTAACCGGTCAACCAAGAGTTGACTGAATTCGGTTATCCTAACTTTTCAAAACATTTTTAACCTATATGTTCAACTCTGTGCCAATTCCAACTTTCCATGAAAAACTGCTAATAATGATAATGATCACAATAATGTAATGTGTGCAGTTAGCAGCCATAGACATGAATATAGTCTGCAAACAAATGGAATTCACTGTAAAGACGTTTGAGGGTGAACCATGCGTGAAAGGAAATCAATATGGTGCCTACTCTCGCTTAGTCACAAGCTAAATCACTACGATTTCTGATATAGGTTTTGTTTTGTAGACAGCATTAAAAATCTATATCTGATATACAGCAAAATGATACGGTTAAGAGTGTGTGAGACAAAGAGTAAAGAGAGTGAGTGAGACAAAGAGTATAGAGAGTGGGAGAAAGAGTAGAGAGAGTGTGTGTGAAAGAGAGAGAGAGAGAGAAGAAAATAGAGAGATTGAGAATAGTGAGAGAGGAGATGAGATGAGAGAGTCAGGAGAGAGAGATTGAGAAGAGAGATTAAAAAAGAGTAGAGTGAGTTTGAGAAGAGGAGATTCAAGAAAGAGTGATAAAATTCAAGAGAGAGACACTGAGAAGAGAGAGGTGAGAGAGTTAGGAGAGGAGATGAGAGAGAGAGAGAAAGAAGAAAGAAAGACAGAAACAAAAGGGGAGATGTGCGTGTGTGTGTGTGAGAGAGAGAAAAGAAGAGAGGATTAGAGAGACCAAGGAGGAGAGGGACAATCCAATGACAAATGGACAAAAGGGAACCGTATATGTACACTGAAAATGTGTATGCAAATCATTTCTTACATAATCGACCAAGTAATTTGTCATTTCTTTTGACACTCTTCGGAATGTGGACTCTGCACTGACATAGCGCTCCTCGTCGGAAAGTCTATTTATAGAGAAAGCGATGTCTGGTCTGCTTCTACTGTTTGATCAAGTGAATCACAGATTAATAGGCGGCTACACCGCTGCCTACAGACTCGAATGGAATGCGAGGAATTCTCCGACCACGTGAGTCTATACTTTCCATTGTATTTTCGTATATATAGTATAAAACACGCAAATCTTTATTAAATGGAGAAAAATACGTGATTAGCAACGGAGGTTTTTTACGTTGGAAAGGAGATCCTGGAAGCCATCTGGATTTGGAAAGCCCATCTTTATTGGACTGTAATTATATATCGATTTTTTCAACAATATCGTTCGTCGGTCGGTTTCTTTAGTGTACTTCGCATTTTTTGTCAATCTTCCTCATATTTTGTCTAATCCCCAAAGGTGTTAACTTTTAGATCTGCGATAATGATTTCGCTTTAATATTCTACATTTGGAACTGTCAGAGCCTTCTTTATTTGTAATTCATTTCTAGGACAACGTAGAACTGCCACAGCTAAACATCACCAAGAAAGTAACCATCCTGGAATAAGTTGGAAGATTCGAAGATCTTGGAGCAGTGAGCACTGCGTATAGAAATAAGTGACAGAGGTGCGGACCAAGACTGCACAGGCCGCCAACGCCATGGCTGTACGCTCAAACTCTGCGGAAATCGAGAAGTATCACGATGAAAAATAGTCCGAAGATGATCACAGCTGAGTTTGTTTTACACATTTGTACATAACTTAAAAATTCCAGGACAATCGATCATTAAAAACGACGAAAAATCAATTATTGTCAAATCATTGATGAATTTTTTTAGCCAGTAAATATACAAGCAGACTTGGAAATTCCATTGCATTGAAATTATAAAGTTCACATAGTGATTAAAATTCGCGACTAAATGCCAAAGAAAATAAAATGGCTCCCAGTCACGAAGTGCCAAGAGAATGAGAGTGCATCGAAACGAAGAAACAACTCAACAACGCACTGCTCGCCTTAAAAGCAACTGCGCGTCAACATCCCGCGAACGCGACTGTGAAACCCTTACACAGCGCACTGCTTGTCATCAAACAAACGCTGTCAGAATATCCCACACCCTCGCCGATGGGAGGCATAGGTTCCGTTTTTAGTGGCTTATAGACACTTTCATACCTGTCATTGATATGCTTCCATGAAATTGGTGAGAGTATTCCATTTGAGCATTTATTGCAAGTGATATTTCTTTGGTTACATAACGAGCTAACGAACGCGTTTAATAATATTAAAAGGATTGGTTAGATATGCAGGAGAACGGTTAGATTCTTTCTTGGATATCATAGACAAGGGAAAAATTAAGTGGCCAAATTCATTGAAGGGAAGGTTGAGAAAAAGAGTGAGACGAAGACCGAGAAGAACCGGCGGAGTGATGATTTGAAGAATTGGAGTGGAGAGGATGTGAAAACAGGGACAGTTAAATTCATGGTGCTGATGATGTTCCATCAAGATGTGTGAAAATGGACTGATTTTATAGAACTCTAATAATTCTCAACTTTATGTACGATGGTCACTATTTTCCGCCCAAATCCAAGTTCAGTTTAATTGCAAATTTAAAAAAAAAATTATACTCCTTCGAAGTTATCTTGACTTTGGTTCGGTATCGATTAACTGAAACTGCAAGCAATTAAAAAAGATCTAGCAACGATTTTACTCACAGCTACTATGAAGTGCACTCAACTATAAATTACGAGATCAACTATCAAAGAATTAGGCATCATATCTCCAATCCTTGACAACTGATTCTGTTGTATAATATGAATCTCATTAGACGAAACTTATCTCATTGACAAACGCTACGCTGGCGCCATTTTCTACCCCTCCTCGGTGCATGGTACATGGTACACGTTTTCGATGTCCTACAAATTGTACAAGGAGGCGTGTGTTCTTTGAAATTCTCACATACCTGCTGTGTCAGTGTGCGTGGTCTGCCCTATATATGGAATCGAGTATTTGTTGAATAATATTCGTCTAATCTTCTATCGCTATATACTTGAACTTCATCACTCATATATATATATAGCACTTAAATATTCAACTCCAAGCAAATCTTGCTAGAAAAGTCATGGCTCATTAACTGAGCGCTGTAGGTCGGGCCTAAAAGTACTTTATAACGATTGCGCTGTTTCGACCCCATCAGCAGCAATTCATTATTATACTTGGGGCGCGCGTTGCACTAACAAATCTAAGTATTTTTAATTTAGATTTTCATTTAAATGCATTTCCCAAAAGATTTATT
The DNA here is from genome assembly GCA_032274565.1 of Nematoplana nigrocapitula. Taxonomy (NCBI): domain Eukaryota; kingdom Metazoa; phylum Platyhelminthes; order Proseriata; family Nematoplanidae; genus Nematoplana; species Nematoplana nigrocapitula. Next base: position 3,004 of record JAUYWV010101043.1, on the reverse strand, counting down.
CAAGATAACATTAAATTTTTGTTTAATATTTTTCTTTAAATTAATTTTTAAAATGGATAACAAAACAATATGAGCCAAACAAATTTCACAGAAAATGGGTAATATTGATATTTGTGCCATCCATGTATTATATTCCTAATGTATTTGGAAAACTTTATATTTTAATTTCTGGGAAATCTCAGATTGAGACTGGCACACATATGGCATTAGATATGGTGTACAGTATACACATCTACTAAATCCACGGAAGATTTCGATAAGCCATGTACATATGTCCCCCCCCCCCCCCCAGTTCGAGAAAAATGTGTCAGTCGCATAAAATTTAACGCCTCATATAATTGTAGTTTTCCAGGAATTACACAGGTTCTGTTTGTGTTAATAGTTCAATTGTGTCACGGATATCATTGTAGACAATGGAAAATACTTTCCCGATCATGACGAAGTTTATCCATTATCGATTTCTGTACGCATCAATTATCTTCTTAAACTAAGGTGAAGGACAATTAAGGTTTTCGCTTAAATTTTGATTTTGAATTAGGATATAGTGAAACGCAGAATTCAAAAATGAAAATTAGTTAGAAATTATTTTCCACTTAAATGCAACAATTAGTTTTATAGTGCGAAACGCAAAAACTTAAATTTGAAGATTTTGCCCATAATGTGTTACAACAAATCAATCAATAAATCAATAATGGGAAATGCAATATGACTGTAGTCAGTGGTGATTTTACAGCGGCGTAAGGTGCTACTTTTCTCCATGAAATTTCATTAAAATCGCATATCAAGAACAGGTATAAAAGTGACGCATAGTTTGGTAGTCTCCAAAGGGTCTAAAACGGACCGTTAAAACGGAACCGGTGGCAACCGCAGTTCAAAGAGTGGGTACCCCACAATCAGCTCTCTTCGGTGGTTGGTCTAGATGGTGACAACGAACCCATAGAGAGACAATTTCTTTTAGGCAGCTCTCCGTGTTATCACATTTCGAGGATTTCTATCTACAGTATAATGAGCTCATTCCAAAAGAAAGAGAGATAAAAGAGACCAACCAATAAAGGAAGATTAGCAGAAAGATATGTGAGCTCTAGTGAAACACCATTTGAACGGTCTGATAAACTAATTAGATCGTATTATTTCAAATTGAGTTTAGACGTTTGTAGAGGGTATGCGATTACAATCAGTATAACTACTCAATTTGAACTGCACTCTACTGGAAATATCTACAGAGAATGCAGAGAGCGGAAATTAACTTCTCAAAACTATGCACACATTAGATAACCGACATATGGCGGAAAGAATTACAGCCAGACTGAGCTGCGATGTGTTTGTCCATATATCGTGTCAAGACTGAGCATGCACGCCAGCCGGTATAGCTACTGTAGTTGAGCTACCTCTTATTTCTTTCACTGCTTCTCGTCGATCGGCTCCAGAGCGAGAGAAGCTTATTGCCTCGTCTATAACAACGCAGCCAGGGGACGTCAAGAAGACAAGACGACAGCAGGATCGACGAATGAAATCCTGCAAATCAGCGAAGCAGAACACAACAAGACGACGAGAACGATAAAGAAGCATTCATGAAGAGCGATCTGGTTCCAACGCAGCCAACCGCAGCACGGGACAAGACGACCGCGGATTCTAGATCGTGTGGGTGGCTGCAGTTCTGGCGGAGGTGCGGAGTGCAGGGGTTGTAATGTGTGGGGTGCTGTTGTGTGCGTCTGTGTGTACAACGTGACGGAACGCACAAAAAAGACGTCTGCGGCGATGGCGACGAGGGTATAGCTGTGCTCGCTGTACCGCATTTTTCTCTGCGTTATTGAGTTAGTCACTTAATTTATTATCGAGAAAAAACCGGAAATGCCAATATGGTCTATTCTTTATATAGTTTCAAAATGGATTGATGAGAATGGCTTATAAAAAGAAGAAAGCTTAGCTCCTAAATTTATTAAATTTCTATATTTAAATATTGATCGTTAGGTCTATTGGTGACCAGAAGTACATGGGTCATTGTTGCCGGGATCCCTAGGGAATGACTACATTCTAATGGGGGTCAAGGTTTGGTTGAACCCCCGCTGCTTTCAAGTATGTAGCATTGATGCAATTGCGCATCTTTTCTAAGAAAAATATTCAGGAATTCGAGTGTGTCGTCCAAGATAATTCCGCAAGTACCGTACGTTCGATCGGGATCAGATCTGCGATCTGGACAGCCAGTCACTCAAGAATCCGGAGACTCCTCGAGCTGTAGAAAGCTTTTGAAACCGTCGACAACGGTTAACAGGGGCAACTATAGAGGCCTACAAAACTGACTCTTTATTGCGAGGGTGTATGTAGTCACTGTAACTAACAGGTTATAGGCCTACTGTATGCAAAGAATTTAAATTTATTACCAATGATGGTAGTTTAGCAACCAATCAGAATGAGGGAATTCCTAAATTCGAATATGCTTTGGATTCGCAGTATTGATTTTTTCGAAGTGTCTCTTTGTTGTGTGTTTCGGGCTACCATTAATAACTCTGGGGAACGAATGTCGAAGAATTTTCTCTCAAAAGGGAACTGACAAGGTGTTCGTTCAAGTAACAATGACAACTGGTTGCTATTTGATAACCCATAATATAGCTATACTATCGGTATTGAAACATTAGTTATGTCGCAACGAAAAGTGAATCTGGTCTCATAGTAAGTCAATTGAAAAAACCCACACTTGTCAATGAAAAATAAAGTGAATATAATTTACGAGCTTTTATCCACCTATATAGAGTCGAAAACTCGTAAATTATATTTTAATTTTCATTGACAAGTCTGGTTTTTCAGTTTATCCGTCCTGTCGTTATTCACTCTACAGTAGCCTATATTTAACCACCGCAGACCCCCGACCCAACTGCTTTGCTACTTGCACCATATACTGTACCTACATGCACCATATATTGTACCTACATGCGCCATATACTGTACCTACATGCGCCATATACTGTACCTACATGCACAATATACTGTACCTACATGCACCATA
>JAUYWV010101042.1:0-22090 GCA_032274565.1 Nematoplana nigrocapitula | reverse complement strand
TAGAGTCACCATAATCTCTTGAGGGTGGGTCCGCGGAATTCTGGAACCCCCCCCCCTGGTTGCGTCACGGGGTATATTTGGTTATTCAAGCCGAATGTCAGGGTGCCCAAGAGAGAATATTGCCTTTCATTCTAATGTCACTATGCCTCCCTTGCGTTTTTTCTGTTCATGCAGAGATCAATAGTCAGTGACAACGTTCCTTTCCGTCAAATAAAAATACATATGAGTGAACCTTTGGCGGGGATGCAACTTTGGGTTTTGGGGGCGGGGCGCCCTTATCCCCCCCCCCCCTTGGATCCGCCAGTGCTATTATCATTTCTCTTTCCTTACCCGATTGCTCGGTCCCGCAGGTCTGATGAACGAGATGGACCTCGGGGTGGTGATGACCTGTGACAGTTTCCGCCGGCATGTGGAGCGGGCGGCCAACAAGCTGGTCCACCGCGTGCAGACCCTCTACTTGCTAGAGCACGAAGTGGTGGGTCCGCCCCGAGCGGCTGCAGTGACCGCGGGCACGCACCACTCGAGCCTCACCTCTCCGCTCAACCGGCACGGAGCCGCCTACGAGCTGTCCGAGTCCATTCCCGGCCAGGCTGCCTCCTGGTGGGACGATGTGGCCGACAAATGCCTCCTCTTCGGGGTCTACAAGCATGGCTGGGAGCGCTATGCGGCGATGCGGGCCGACCCAGCCCTCTGCTTCGCCAGCCGATGCGGACCGGGGGAGGGCGCCAGCCAGCCCGGCCTCGATATGCCCGACATCGAGGAGGATGACGAGTGAGTTGGTGGAAAATACCCTGTCTATACTAGCTATATCACTAAGTTGGGAAGTAAGTAGTCTGAACAAATAGTTGCTCTTTTTCTACTGAACTTCCGATATAATTCAGTCTGCAGACGCAAACATATGTATGTTTGAGCGGTGGGTGGCCGAGTGGTTAGCGACGCTGACTTACGGCTACGCAGCCAGACATCCAGGGTTCAAATCATGGTTGTGTCACTGAATTATTTTTAGCACCGCTTTCCTGACAGCGGCCGTGGTATGGTGTGTAAAGCACTAAAATATCATTGGTGTGGTTGAATGGTCCCTCCACTAAAGCACTGTCTGCCCGAGGGTAAAGCCAGCCGCCTCCACGTGCAACTCCCCGGGGCTCGCAATAGTCGTGATCCAGTGACTGAGACTAAAAACTGTGGTCAACTCCCATCCTCTGGAAGGAGCCGGGTAAACAAAAAAGCTGAAACCCTGCAACCAATCAAGCAGGAAAACAGCGTATAGCATCGAAAGTCGGTGGAGTACATTGGAGTCCATATTTGTTTCCTGTTCGGTAGGTGACCAAGCTGACTCAGCGACTACCATGGATTTATAAGGGATGGTATTGACAAAAATGCATTGAGAATTCTGGACAGAGGTCCAGTGGGATTATAACCATGCTATTGCTGTATCCGTTTTGGATGTTTTCGCGAATCCGATTTCTGACTTAGGGACCCAGGGCCATGTTCCTTCAACAACAGTGTGATGCAGTTCACGGTGAACCTATTCAGAAAATTTAGTCCTTTACATACACACGGGGATATTTTCAAGAGTAGGGAAATCTCAGTAAAATAAAGTCCGTTGCAAATATGGAAGCTTTTGCATAAGTGCGGAAAAGGTGGTATGGACATAAACAGTTTTTGTATGCTGATAGTCACTTTCTTCTTTTCAGGTGTGCGTTTTGGTAATGGAAAGTCATCTTTCTTGGAATATCATTTTTCACAATCAGTCATTTCTGATTTTCTGTCTACTGTACAAATTATGATCGAAATCGTGGAAATCCATAATGTATTTTGTGTTTGAACAGACTATATATAATAATGATTTCATTTGATTTTCTTTTAATCGATGTAAATTAGTTTTGTAATTGATCTTTTATGATATTGCTTGCGACGTCATTCCTATTGGTTAACTGACTTGCTTTCTTGGGGCAACTTTTGTTTGCACATTTAAAAATATAATGTAGAATAAGTAAAATATACTTATATAATTCAATCACTAATGTCTTGTATGCTATTGTGTTTCTCGCTTCGATAGAATCATTTGTAACGCAAAACTAACCAGTTATTGTTGTAAATATATTTAGGCTATGCATTTATGAACTTAACTTTTAAAACAAAATCCTTAATTAGTAACATTTTAGCGCTTAATCAAAATTGTTATCGCGCCCAGACTGGATGCCAGCCGACCGGCCTATAGTCACCAGAGCCGACAATATGACAACCCCAATAACTATACTGAACATTAGCAGCAGTACTCAGTATGAATAGAAACAGAAATGTAATTTTCCTGAAGACTGCAATGTTTTTGGGAGATATTACGCTAGTTTAAAGTTTAATATGGATTCTAATCATTCTATAACCAAATTAATCTTTCCTAGATATGCAACTGTACAATTTTTCGTAGAAGTAAACTTAAATATAGAAAGGAAATAGCAATATTCATAACTATATACTATACACTACTATGCTATCTATTGCAAAAACGAATTATTATCGCTCTACGTAACTTTCAACAATTAAATTGGTGTTATTTAAAGTATTTATTTAATACTATATTCATGTTTAATCATTATGATAAATAAAAGTTGACTAAACAACGTCTATGAATAAAGTTAATTGTCAGTTTTCTGTGTCAATGATCCTGAGATATATTCATTAAAAAGTAACAGTAAAAATCAGTTTGGACAAATTTTAATTCAAAGTTATAGAACATAATTATGTTGCCACATCAATCGATATGTTCTTGCAATTCAAATTTGATTAAATATACTGTGACTGCAAGTCAGTATTTGTCCCGGTAGTATAATTATGTATATAACATATGGCACTGCGTTTTAAAAGAATTTTCGATGAAGGCGAAGAATATGGCGGTGAAATTTGTTAAGACTGGCAGTCGATCTGACTATTAAGCGAACAACCTCGCTGGCAATAGTGAAGAAAGGAGATAAAGTAAAGACAAAGCGGGGTGGAAGTAGAAACTCTAGTCAAACTAACAGAAGATGATGTGGACAAAATTGTTTCTATTATTGGACAAAATCCTACAATAATACAAATAACTTTATACAACTGCTGATAATCGTGCCTGCCAAGCAACAATGTGGACTTAGATCGGCCGCTGATCGGATGAGACGCTGAGTTAGCAGTATAGAAGTGGGCATTGTTCTTGTGACGTATCGAGCCAAATCCCCTTTATCCAAACGTGAAGAGGATGAGCAGAACTTGAAACATTAGAACCAACAGTGCCCTGCTTACCTAGGTTCGCGTCTGTGCGCGTTTGGGGCCTCTCTGTCGGTGCTGATGGACAATAACGTAGGGGTGGTATCGCATCTGCTGGATGCTCTGTCGTTGATGCCGCCTGATTCAATCCAAGGTATGATCGAGAAGCTTTTAGTGACTGAGCTAGAATTGACTGCTTCCATAGGAACTAATAAAAAATAATAAAATTTAAGAATGTTGAAATCGGATGATGGACGCGTATATAATTGAGAATCGTGCCCCTAGTCTCATATCATAAATTAATTCCTATTTCCTTGTCTACGTATTCTTGTTCCTTAGCATTTTAGTTCTCGCATATCGCCGCCATTTAGATAATATTTGACGAATGCAACAGCTTTGTGATATTGTAGAACGCAATTTATAGTCGAAGAGAAAATTTACATAACATAATTTTATTTATGCACTTAACCAACAGATGCAGAGTGTACATATTTGAACATTTCTAATAAACGAAGCAAGAGCCATGGTGTTAATAAGAGAATAAAATTCTAAAAACTATTGTAATCATATGATCGTAACATACCAAACGGTGAGTGAGTGAAGAGATTGTTGTTGGTGTATTCATAATAATGTGATGAGATATCTGTTTTGCGTTGTTGTTGCATTATAATTTGGAGGACTCCAGTTCACCCCAACCAGTCAGGTTGGGCCATAGCAACAAAGCGAATAGTCTACTTATACTCTCTACGATCCTTCACCTCTCTCTGCTCGGATAGAGCATTCACTAGTCGGTTATTTGATAATGCCACAATTGCTGTTCTCACGTGCGAGATACAAACGTTTGAGATTTTGGGAATGCTTATTGAATATGCTGGAGCATGAACGTGGTGTCACTTAGTAAATTTTGTTTGTCTACAGCAACACTCATATTTTATATGAAAAATATGGCGCAGCTAGTTGGAAAAGTTGCTGAAGGAGTACCAAAGTTGGCAAAAAGTGGGTGTATTTACGTCGAACGTTACACAGAATAATTATACTGTAACCTATGAATACTTAAGTTTTACTTCTGGTCTACATATATAATATATAAAGTATGAATTTCCAAATTGAATTTAATCGAGTAATGCATTATTCTTACAATTACAGTTTCACAAATACAAGATTTTAAACATCTTTTCTAGACAGGTGTAGATCACTGGATAGATTAACAATTCAATGATTTTGTGCTAGATGTGACATATTTACACTTAGACAAAAAACTGAGTTGTATTAGAATTAGATTTAGATACACTAATGATTTATGTCTATGAATATGAAGCATAAAAAATAATGATTTTACCTAATACCAAATTTAAAACTAATTTACATATTGTGCAAATTAATATATTTTATCATAATAAGTTATTTATAAATATATACACTAGACTACATTCCAGAAAGAATACAATTCTTATAGATAGTCATATAATTATAATACTTAATAGGTGTATCTAAATTTATTTATAATCTAAACACAAAAAGGTCAACTAAACTAAAATAGGTACTTAGCTTAGGTCCTTTTTTTCAATTTACTTCACTAATAATTTTATTTTTTTATTTTATCAATATTGACTATTATATAAATCAAAAGTTATTGATCTTTATAATTAAATTTTTAACATAGGGGTTGGCAAGATTGACCTCCAACCTCAGGGTAAAGGTCAAGGAAGCTAAAAATGGCTGTTTTGGGCAGTAGGCGACCAGACTGTTGGTGCCAGTGACCCAAAACTTTGCATTGGGTGACCCCCTTAACCCTTTAGGTAATATAGAGGTGTGAAGTCGACCTCCAAGGTCGAGGTCAAGGAGGCTAAAAATTGTATAAAATGGCCATTTCTGGCATTAGGCAACCAGACTATTAGTGCCAGTGACCCAAAACTTTGCATGGGTGACCCCCTTAACCCTGTAGGTAACATAAAGGGGGGGGAAGTTGACCTCCAAGGTTGGGGTCGAGGTCAAGAAAGCTAAAAATGATATGAAATGGTCATTTTGGGCAGAAGGAAACCTCCCACAGAAAATTTCATGAAACAAAAGTTGCAAGGCAACGCGAAAAAAAAGGACTAAACTAGGGCAAGGTAAGGGTTAGGCATGTGCCCAGCAAAGCGGGTGACCTCAACTAGTACATAAAAAAATCTTTATTTCTTTACAAAGAATACTATTATTTTAGTCAAGTCTATTTGTTTAGTATTTGTACTATATTTTAATGATCTATTTCAGTTATTACAAAACCAATAGAAATAGCGCAATCAATTGTTTTTTCGTGATATTGAAATTGATTTTTACTTAATAAGAGATATTTGTTACCAGCTAGATCTCTTGCGAGACTCTAGTATCCTTTTATTTAAGTAAGGGGATTTTATTTTTATTGTCGTTAATAATTTTTAGATGCCTTTAATTTTATTGACATATATGTACACTTTTATTCCTGAATTGTTATCATTTTGAATTTTATATTTATCAAGTGTACCTTTAAACCTCTCACTAAATAAAATAACTTTTATTATCATTATTACTTTGATTTTAATTTTGAAAAATTTATTTGCCAAGAATCTCGACGAATAAAAAGAATTACTATTCGCCAAGAATGAGGGTGGGAATGAGGGTGGAATGCAAAAACCAACCTAACTTCGAGGAGCTCCTCCAATGGTAAGCAAAAAAAATACTAAGTTGGGCCACCCAATGGCATTGAGGGAAATTGTATATAGTATATCATTGCCCATTATCAGTGGATCCAGGGGCGCTAGCAGCTAGCCTATAGCCCCCTGGTAATTCTGGACTCGGCACCCTTTTGCTGAATCAGCGCTCCCTTTGTATGATGAAAAATAAAATAAGTCAGTTTATTAATGACATACTTTTTCCAGCCAACTGTCTAGCCTTCTTCCTTATATCAACTATTCATCAGGACATATCTCCTATCTTTCTAGTTTCTTGTTGGCAATTTGTCTCTCTAGACCTTTATTAGGTCACATCTCCATTTCATCACTAGAGATCCTGTCTCTTTGATAGCATGATGTCTCTTCTCAAACGTTTTGGATCGAAAGTTGATATTGGCTATTTTGGTTTTTCTGTCGGATCTATATATTTTCTACGCATTTGTTACCAAAATGGTTTACACTTTATCAAGTGTAAGATTAATATTCTTATAAGTACTGCCAATTGTGTTTGGTCTAATATATAGTTTTCTTAATTAAGTTTTCTTCTTAAATATATGTAAAAAAGAAAAATGACAAATTAGTAGATTTTTAGATAATTTTAAATAAAATATACTAATTTCCACAAACTATTATTTCATGGTTAAAATGGTTAAAATTTATTACATTTTTCCTAATATAGTCTGCCCCCTCGTAACATTATTAACAGGGGGTGATTTTTTTTTGTTACAGTGCATAATAGGGGGGTGGAGGGTCTTTGAAAACTATATTTTTAGAGTAATGTTATTTGTAAATAGCTGCAAAGCACCTTTGCAGGTTTAGGAGTGGGAATACCTTTGAAAGGAGCTAGAAGGACAGAGTTGTGGTCACTATTAGAAATAGGTAAATCGATTAAAGATACATAAAATTCATACAAATTAGTATATACATGATCAAGAATAGAATCATTCAATACAGGTGGGTTCATATCCGGTAAAAGGTAATAAAGGGCCTGGATATGCCGTTTTTGTTAATAAACGGTCCGGCTGTGTCGATAATAAATTTATTTTGATTAATTTATTGTCATTAATTAAAGTTGAACTGTGCGCCTGATTTTATTTTTTCTTCAATTGAACAAAATAAATCTTTTTATTATCTTTAAATAGGTAGGCCATATATAGATTTATTTTGTTCGATTGAAGTAAAAAAATTTTGGCGCATAGTTCAGCTGAAATAAATGGCAAATAAATTAATCAAAATAAGTTAATTACCCACAGCCGGCTGTTTATTATCCATATGGCCTAGCCAGGCCATTTATTACATACTATTTCATATCCGACTTGCCAAAAATTAATTAATTTAATTAAGTAAATAAGGAAATTGAGATGATTAAAGTCATGTGTTGGGGTTAAATGGGCATAAGTGTGACATTTCATAACAATGTCAAGATAACAGGTCAGGTACTGAGCTAAACTATTAATTAGTTTTAAAAAACAACGTTAATTTAAATAATTTGTTTGACTTTAAGTCATATTAAAATATAACAAGCTTAAAAAATGTTCTTTTTTGATGATTAGCAATTTGTTGAAAATCAGGCAATTCCGTAGTTTAGCATCCCAAATTAAAAAGTAAAACCAACCATACAACCATATAGCTAACCATATAAATAACATGAGTTAATAAATGATAAACACAATCCAAAACTATTATAGAAAACTAGGAGAACGTTGCGACAAATGTATATAGTCCATGAAAGAAGATATGCTAATATTTCTTTCAACGTAACTCTTACTTCAAGGCCATTCTTATATGGTTGTTAATACAGTGGATTATACGACAGTATAATAATAATAATTTGGGATGCTAAACTACTAAATCGCAGAGAATCATTGTCTGTAAATAATTTTTTATTTGTCGAGAATATTATTCTCAGTGATGACCATGAATAGTAATTTTTTATTTGGCGAGTAACACTTACCTTTTAGTTTTTATTTGAAGTATCTGATATTGATAAGTGATATTACTATTAAATTGATTTTCTAGAATTGGTGTTACTAATACTATTTTCGTTAAGGTATTTAATACTATTAGTCAAATAGGTTCAATGCAAATTATCTGTGTTTTGGCTAATTTGCAAATTAGTAGAAAATAGTATATATAGTAGAATAAGTTCATTTTTGGAAAAATCAATTCTATACTATAAATTTAATCTTATTTATTCTTATATATGCATAAAAAACTATAAGAATAACAAAGAAATATATAACTATAATTAGACTGTTATAAAAATATAATTTTAACAAAATAAAAATATCAGGAATTTTACTGTATAATTAAAAATAATGTTTAAAATAATTATAATTCATAACTATATTTATAAGTATAAGACAAAAAAATACTAAAAATCATGCAGTCAATTGACTAAAATAGAACTGTGCTACTAAGCACAGTAAAAATGTTGTGAGATATATAAGTTAGAATTCAATTATTTTTAACCCCACCAATAAAATATAATAAACTATTTTACCTACATATTTATAAAACACTTTCGATCATCATTTATCAGTTAACAGAAAATAATCGCTTGTTTTACCATGTGATTACTTCTTTTATAATCCAAGGAATAACTGAGCGAAGAGTTAACGCATATAATCATCTCACGCAGGCACATAGCCAGGATTTTGCTCAGGGGAAATTCTGACAAGCCAAAGGGAAAGACATAAAAATCTATTTTCTTAATGTCCCATGGAATCAATAACGATCAACCTGGATCAGATTTGATTCGTGCTATGTTTAACGCAAACAAAGAAGAAGAAGAAGAAGATAAAATTCAAAGAATAACTGAGCGAAGTCAAAAAATTAACGCATATAATCATCTCACGCAGACATGTGGCCAGGATTTTGCTCAGGGGAGGGGCCACGCCTAAGCCAAATAGTGCATGTAATGCAATATCATATAATAAAATACATACCAGAAATGCAAAGCGTTACTATTATTTTGTTGCGATGTCTCCCTTGTAGAATAGCATTGTTTACGCTGGTTTAGTAACCTGGTTTCATTTGTAGAATGAACACACTAAGTGTAGTAATCGCCCATCGGGCCACATACTCCACACAAAATGTATCTCAGAAATCGTAACCCTGGCTAACAATTACATCAGAAACATGATCATATTTTGTTAAATGGACCGTTCCATGTTATATGTATACGTGACATTTAATTATCAGCACTAATTTGGGTGTGGCCTATGATCGCGGTTATTTTCAGTTTGCACGAGTTTTTTGTGACCGTGAACCTGATGAAACCCTGTTACCTATTGTATTGTCCTCAGGTTTATTTGTTGATGTATATACAGTAATTCCTACATCAAAATTAGTTATCATTTACACCCATGAAAGACAAAGTACTCGGACGTGAGCCCATCTGCAATTTATTTTTGTCAACCAACGCACATGCTGCAGCAGCATAATTGTCATCTCTACTACTAATTCAATGACGGCTGATTGCATTACATCCTTTAGCGCTCTATGTGATGTACGTTGAACTACGAAACTTACTGTGTCGGTTTTAGTAATCAGGGGCACACATAGGGGGTACCCGGAAACTGCCCTTTTTCTCTCCTACTACCTATCATGCCTCCACAATCTGTTAATTCCCATCTTTTAAAATTTATTCCTATTTATTTTATATTATAGCCTTAAGTTTAGAAAAGATAGCCCTTATTGACAAATATACATACATATTTGCTTTGTTTTATATAGCAACTTGAATATAGAAAAGCAAAAATGATATGCCCTTATAATATTGACGTCTGGATTTGGAAACCGCTAACCAAAAATGCTATGTGCGCCCCTGGTCATGCATGCAACGTTTCATGTGCACATGCAGGTGGCGCTACTTTCTACGGAGGAACTCGCTGACCGCTTCAACAACTGAGGGCACCAGGTCGAGGCGACAGTACATGAGTGCCTGAGCGCTGGGGCGGGTCTGGCCGATACGGTTCCGAAGCCAAATCTTCACTCGCTGGAGGGTAAGGAAAGTCTGCTCTGCTGGCACTGTCGTCAGTGGCTGGCACACGGTAATTGCCCAGGAGTCTCTAAATGCCTGGAATAATCTCTTTATCGCAGCGCTTGAGTGCAGCGGTGACGGTAGCCTCACCTTTTTTGTCCAGCCGGAACAACATTTGCTGTCGAAGACGCTCCTTGTCGGCGTCGGCGAACAAGGGATGGCTGGAGATCAGCCGGTTGACCTTCATCACGGACACTTCTTTGGAAGAAAACCGCGTTTCCAGCTGCGCGATGAGGTCCTCCCTACAGGAACGGGATGTATAGATTGACCCCCTGAAGTGGTCGTCTGGTGTGGCATCTTCAGAAATATTGACTCCTCGGTGCACCTGCCGTTCACAGGTACGCCATACCGTTTGCGGTGGGGCATCTACAGCCCTAAGTTTGCTCTCGATGTCGGTGTACGCCACCTTGAACGACGCCTACGCCTGCCTCTGCTTGTTCCTCGGTGTATCTGTGGAGTCCCTCATGAGAGCAGTCGTTCAGACATGCAGATCTATTACGTTATTTAAAATCCAAAACTGAAACCCTCAGCCAGGGTTGACCTTGGGTTCGTCAACTCTGCACGCACTGCTGCATTCAACAGTTCAACTCGATGCCAAAAAGGAAACTGAATCAGAATTGTCTTCAGCACGCAGCCACTGTCTATAATAAAGATTTGGAAGTTGCGCTGGAAAAGTGGACAGTTCCACCGAACTTCCGCAGGGGCTTGGAGAAGGACAAGGTGTCACGGAGGGGCCTCCCGAACATGATTTCAGCCGGATATTTACCGGAGTCAGGGTCTGGCGCATTCCGGAGCTGCAGGATAGCACGAAAAATAAATCCAGAAGCCAGTGGAATCGATATTTAATTTGAGAAGACTTTTTGCTGATTTAACAGCGCTGCTTCAGCCCGGCCATTGGACTGCGGGTGATAGGCAGAGGACACTCGTTGTCTAACGCCACAACGCTGGAGAAAATCGCCAGTAGCAGACGTGGCAAATTCCGGTCCCACATCACTGGATAGTTCTTCGGGAACACCGCGAAGATGGCCATGAAGTCGAACAATCCGGCCGCGGGCGCACGCTTTCTTCGAAACGTGCGGAGTAGCAAGGATCTCGCCCCAACCTGATAGGCGATCAACAATAATGAGATAGGGATGACCCGCTAAATCGAAGTAATCTGTCACCACACCACGGCCTCAAATAGGACTGAGGGTGGATGCTTTGGCTTCGATAGTAAATTAGCTTGTGAGGGGCATTTCTGTCACAATCATCGCACCTAGCCCGAACATTTCCTATGTCACGCGTCATACTTGGCCACAAAATTAGCGCTCTGGCGCGCAGATTCATCGAAGATTGGCCTTGGTGTGATGCATCGAGCACCTGACTTCGAATTGCAAGGGAAACAAGGACACGGCCATCGAACAGTACTACTTCATGCAACACATAGATTGATTCACGGTAGCGCCAGTACGGCGCAGCGTGTTGGAGATCATTGTACTTGATCTGGAAGCCAGCAACGATTGTGTCAATGAGAGACTGCATGGAGGGATCACTCTCTGTGGCGGCGACCTATGGCGTCCCAAGACAGTAACGTAATATTTTGAACTTTACTACGAATGGAAGCAAGAGTCACCTGTTCTGTGATTTCGTAAACCTCGATGCCTCCCAGTGTGACCTCGAGCTTGAAGGTTATGGGGTCGGTAGACCTGTCTGAGTGGCGCGATGCTGCGTCGGCAGCCAGGTTAGTTTTATAAGGTAAGTGGTTGATTGTGAAGTTCCAAGGTAATGTTCGCTGCTTGAGGTAAACAAGCCGCGTTTTGTTGATCTCGTCGAGGGTGCGGCCACCACGTATCTTAACCAGTGGCTTATGATCGGTGACAACAACCAGATCTGCGCAACTCTGTGTGAAAAATCGTGTTTTTCTAATCCCCAAGCGACGGCGAGGGCTTTGCCCTCCCAGTAAACACAGGAGTGCCGCTCGGAAGCAGGAAAATGAAACACTAGCAGGCATCGGGTATGTGCCGGACCGTCATCCATAGACAGGCACTATACCGGCAGCCTTAAAAATTTCCGCATAGCCCTTTTAATTTTTTAACCATTGAAAAAATGTTTAGGTGATGATAAGATCTATTTGTAAATCAACTATTTCTTAACGCAAATTAATTGTTTACTAATTATCACTCAATTATGAATTAGCTATATTCTGATATCTCCGTAATTCATTTAATTAAGACGTAAGCCTGAAATAGCTTTTTATCGCAAACAGTCCAAGCGAAACTTTGACTTTCATCACTTAAAATGTCCTACGACAGCCTTATCCATTTTTTCCCGTCTTGTGCCAACGCCTTCATCTCACTGTAGGTCTTGCCACTCCACTCTGACAAGTCATCTATCCAGCATCGTTGGGTTGGGTTTACCCGACTCCTTCCGGAGGATGGGGGGGGGGCGACGCAGGGCCGCCGAGCCCTAGCAACCGAGCGACTCCCCATGGACGCCTCCACAGGTCGAGAAGGCTAACCGTCCCACCAAAGATGGTCAGACGGAGGCCCGAAGTTGAGGGACAAGAAACGAAGGATGTGAGAAAGGTCCTGCTGGCCTTCTCCGCAGGATGGACAAGAGGGGGAATCGGTCAGGTTGACTCGATGTAGGTAAGAAGCGAGGAGGGTGGAGTGCCCGTTGCAGCGAAGGCGCGAAACTTCGAAACGGGCTGAGCGGGGAACGAGAAGCTCACCAGGATAAGTTTTTGGAATCTGGCAGTCGAGAAGTTTGTTTCGAAGAGAGGACCGCCAGGAGGAAAGGAGAGAGTAGTGGCTGTAAGAGGAAGAGGCAGAGAAAGAGATTGGGGCAATAGCAGTGGAGGAGGCTCCGGTCTTGCCCCGGGATCCATTGAAGGTTTACCGCGACACCCAAACAGCATCGTTGGGGGGCTCCTCGTTATCTCGTGCCGGCCATCGATCCCTCCAGTATGTCAGTGATAGTTCGCCCGCACTTCCCCTCACCATGTATCCAAAGTACTGGAGTTATTTTATGAAACTTTTTGTTCAGACACAGTCTAACAGAAACATACATACATATATAAATCAACACAATCGAATTCAGTGACGGAACCGCATTTAGTAGATCGAAGTCGTGTATCGGTGGTGTATACAGTATTTAGTCTCTGCATTTCTTAATTATTTTATCTTAATCGAAGTCAGATGTAACAGAGATAATGGTCAAACGAGAAATCCAATTTACTTTATTCAATCTTAATAGAGAAAACCTATTCAAATACATGTTATTATACACCTTATCAAAAAATTGCACTGTTCACCTACATAAAATGCAATGGTTATGGTTGAAGTTGGCGTTTGTCCTCCTCTCAAATATCGAATAAAGATAGAGAAATAAATGCTTAAAACCACTATATTTGGCGTGGATATATTTCTATATAAAGCTCAATATTAAAATTATATGAAATAAAGCTAATATTATCGTACAAATTATGAATATTTTTTTAATCTTTCAATATTGAACTTTACACAACGTTATTAAACAATACTTGACTATATTATAGTAAATAAAGCAGTTCCATCTGACCCAAACGTCGACCCAGTAACCATCCAGGATGAACCCATTTTTGCTCTCCGTTTCATCTGAGTGTCCGCCTAGCGGGAAGAAGAAGAAGAAGAAGCTACAATAACTGTATCACTGGCTGGCTGCGCGGTTTCTCGAGTAAGAACAGAATGGCCGGCATTTTGATGAGGTTGCACTAACACATAAGGAAACAAGCTTTAAATTGACAAACATAAAGCAACCATAAATGAATGAATATGCCAATAGTAACGCAAGGGAGCACTGGGTATCACAGCATAAAGTCTAAGTAAACGAAGAGCGAGCAAATATACCAATAGTACCACAATGTAGCACTGGGAATCACTGCAAGTACCATCAATCTCGCCGTGGATGAACGAATCACAGGTCTTGATAGATCCCAACCTGAGAGAAATCCGAATATCGGAGACTGAGGAGCTGAAAAGACACAAACCAGAAAAGTGCCTAAAACTTGTAAGCTCGCGTACAATGGTCTACATACTCGTAATTAGCAGCTCATTTTGTAACTTATATACTTGTCTCTTTAGTCTATGATTGACCTTGGCATCTACTTATAAATAGCTCTTGGATATGTGTGTTGTTTGCTATCTTCTTCTACATTTTTAATGCTATCATCCCGTCTAAAGCACCATTCGACGCAGAATTTCACTAGTCAAGTCAAAGTCACGAATTCCCAGTGATCGGACCATCGTAGCTACCATGGCGGTACGAAAACCTCTCATCGAATCACAGTCAATTTTAGAATTTTTAAGGGTATTTAGTTAAATCAATTGTGACAGTAGATGTACTTACGATGTACTTACCTGGGACTTCATATGGTGTGATCAGGCGATGTTTGTTGAACTTACTTGTTACGTCATATGGTGTGATCAGCCGATGTTTGTTGTAGCAGTTCAGGGTTAGAACTTTGTTCTAATCAAATGAATGTTATTCTTAGTACAGTTCTTATTGCTATATAAGCGGTTCAGTTTTACGTTGCTCATAAGGTTTTGAATTCACCTACAATATACTGATAGTCTGTTGATCGCCTGACTTATTTCTTATTACTACTACGACATCAATTTTGTTAAAATCAATTTTCTCCGGCGAATAAGTTTAGAAAATTAGTCTGTATTGTTCTAATGAATTAATCGGGCTGATAAGGGTATAATGAATTCTTTTGAACATCGGGGCGGACATAGACACCTCTTATCAAAAAATAATAATTGCTCAGTAATGTTTTTTGATAAGAGAAGCTGCAATGGGTTTCTAGTTTTAACAAATCTTTTTAAAAATGAAGTCTGTCTCACTCAGGTAATTGTTTCTGAAAAAGTATGGAAACCCTGGAAATAGCGCTTTGAGCTTTTATTAGCTCCCGTGCACATAGCTACACTAATATTTACCAATAGTTCACCAACAGGATTTTTGTCAGACAATGAAAACTCTCTGTTCCATGTTTGTTGCATTTGCCAGGTTTTCGCCTTCGTCGGGTTGGCTGTGTACACGGTGGAGTCCTTCATCGGATTCCACATTATGCGAATTAGTCGAGTCTACCTTCGCAAGGATGCCGAAACTGAGAAAAAGATGGACGCCTAATTGGATTGGAGAAAGAAATTGGGGACCTGGTTGGTTTGCCTGTTGTAGTCACTTCTCAGTTTTTTTGACTGTATAGAATCACAATTATGTATTGTATTTTATTTTTTTTGGAAAGGGAAAGATGAAATTGCGTTTCTATTCATAGATTTTCACGGTTTTGTCGTCTCAGTACACTCTTCCTTTCTCGTTCGCTCAATAAGTCTTCTTCCCAAATGGTGTTTGTCCTATAAAATCATTTTTCCTTTCATTAAACGAATTAAAGCCTGCCTCTTTGCTAGAATTATACCTTCGTGCCCTACGCTCTTGCTCTGTTAATAAAACTCACGCCTTCAATACACCAACCTCCTTTCTTGCTTCTACTGCCCGGTTAGGTTTGCCGAAAACATGGTCCCGCTTAGCCGCGCGACAATGTAACATCACGCTTTTGATGATTCCAGTTAGGTAGGCGATTTCACGGAGATATCCGACGTATTTTGAAAATGCAAAATACGTTAATTGATAAATAGAATTCATAGCGGCTCGTGTTTTCTGCATCTATGACAGCATGTTTGCGTAACAGAAACGAGTTAGGCAGAAATCAGAGAAGCCCACTCCTTCAACTGACCAACCGGAGCTCTTTTTAATACACGCATCTATTTGGGTGAGGAGACACCGCATGTTGTATTTTTTAGGCTATTCTAGCCACCCTGCACCCGCCTTTTCGTGACGGGGGTGTCCTGTGTTCCGTGGCTTCTCTCTCCCCCCCCCTCTTTTCTCCCTTCGACCTTGAATTAGGACAACAACAACACTAATAATTCAACTTAGTATTACAACAAACGTTTTAATTTTCTAAAAACAACACCAGCCCTGCTGGGATGAAGAATCCAATTCGGATTTAGTTCCGCCCTATAGCTAACAAATCTTTCTATTCTAGATGTAATCTTTTTGATATGTGGTGCCGCATCTGTTTTAATTCGCCGGATTCAATGTGAAATCATTTGGATTAGTCAAGTGTGTCTGGAAACTAAGAAACTCATACTACTCATGAAATACATTTTCAAGGGTGCTATAACAGAAACAAATTTCATAAAATACAATGTAATTTCATCTTTCCATTGCTTTTAATTTAGTGCGTTTTTTCAACTGGATATTCTGTGATTGGCATTGTTTTTAGAAGCTTATACGTGAATGTGTTTTGTTCGAGAGCTGTCATTTTATTTAAAGTGCCTTTACGAATACTTGGTGCTGTAATTTTTCTGACTGCATCAGCTAATTATATTATACAACTTGCAATACTCTGTCCTGCATTTAGCCTAGTTCGTTTGCATTGCATTTTTACCCGAGAGACATTCGCGTTTGTCGGGCTTTGTATTATTTTTGTTTGCTTTTCATATTTGATTAATTTGTTTTTGCCGATATATTATTTAATAAAGATCACATTTGACTCTTACTGTTTTTATGTTAATT
This sequence comes from Nematoplana nigrocapitula, assembly GCA_032274565.1. Lineage (NCBI taxonomy): Eukaryota > Metazoa > Platyhelminthes > Proseriata > Nematoplanidae > Nematoplana > Nematoplana nigrocapitula. Next base: position 5,521 of record JAUYWV010101042.1, on the reverse strand, counting down.
TCGCATAGATTCTTATTCACAAGCTAAATATTGGGCAGTGTCTGCTGTTGGGTTGGTTAAAATCATAGCTGACTATAGAAATTGCATCGGGTTCAAAAGCATTCGACAGAGTTAACTGGAAAATCATAACTTATCGTGATAGACTGGAGGGATGGAAGACATCTCTGTGAATCAAACTCTTAGCATCAGGATAGAAAATTAATCAGAAACAGCAAGAAGTACGTCAAGGATGTTTTCTTTTCACGCTGCTATTAATATATACAGAAATAATGCTGATTGAAGTACTGGATCATACATATATCTGAGTCAGTTGGCCGATAGATCAGCTGCTGTGTTCACAATCCTGCGGCAAGCGTCTCGATTCATCACCATACTGGATGCCGCTCCAAATGTTGACCCGTTTGCAAGCTTGATGTCCGCGTTCCATCTCAGGGCTGGTCTACCTCGTCGTCTGCTCCCCTCGACCATTCCTTGCATAATTTCTTTTTCCGGACCATTTCTTCTAACAGCATGTCTGAAAAAAGCAAGTTTTCTGCGTGTACTTTGGGATAGAAGTACTCTTTTCTAGAATCCATTGGTTTGTTCTTTTCTCCTTCCAACATGTTCTCAGAATCCGCCTGTATGCCCATAATTCAAAAGCGCTTTCACCTTCTTTCTTTCATATATAGAAGAAGGAATAAAAGTAGGGGCTGAACTCATCGAAGAGAGATTATTTATTGAAAGATTCGCAGATGATCAATCATTGACTGCGGATACAGAAAAGGGACATACTACCAATATTTGACAAGCTGAATAGCACAGCTGCAAAATACAAAAACGAAAATAAATATAAAGAAAACAATCATGCGGATCGGGAAATGATACGATGCACATAAAATTAGAAAAAGATAAAAGTTTCAAAGACATCGGATGGTATAGCGATGTCATGAGGAAATCAGAACAACTGCCTTGACTTTGTTGAGTCCTGTGGAACACTCCAAAAGAAAGTGATAAGAAAAAGGTAGAAGCATTTGAAATGCGAATATGGAAACGAATGTAAAGAATATCTTGGCAGGATCGGTAAACCACCGACGATGTATTATTAGAAGAGATAAATGAAAGACTTAATTCACTTCAGACAATATTGAAACGGAAAAACAATTGGACATAGGTCACATCTTAAGAAAAGATAACTTAATGAAAACAATCATCGAAGGACGATTTCGGGAAAACGTGGAAGAAGAAATCCAAGAAAAGTTATATGCTAACAGAATTCAATGACTATTCATATAAAAATCTAAAAGATTATTTAGAAAATCGAACGAAGTAGAGAAAATGCATGCCACAAACGTGAACCTGCTTGACAAAAGAAAAACACTCTATAGATAGATACAGACACATCGCTTTGGTTGTCAAAAATATACTTGTTTAATTGATGTTTGTTTTTAGGAAATCGAAACCAACTGTAACTAGACGGGAACCCCATTTATGAAGTTTTCCCAAATGCTCAACCACTATAATTATGAATTTGACTTGTACAGAAGTCATGTTCGCGTTTTTCTTCATTATGTGTCTATTTTAGTGTATCTAAGCGACGAATATCCAATACCTTTAGTAACAGTCCTACAACTAATATAGCTAGACATGACCGTGTTGGCATAAGCCTTTCTCCATTGTTTACGTTGTCAGATGCCTTGTTTGATTTCCGCTGAATGAAACTCCCAGTGTTTGTACATTGATGCGCTGTTGCGTTACGATCAAAATCCCTGAAGCCAGATGTCGAGGTGCACAGTATAGTGGAACGGATAGGCTAGATAATAGGTGTACGCTCAAGGATGCAAACTGGTCTTGCTGAATTCCGTAGCAAAGTTTCCGAATCTCTGGAACACGAGGTGGACGATTCGAGAAAAGGATCCACGAAGAAGATCATTCCCCCGTCGTCCCGACGACCTAAATCCATCCATGAACTTCGCCAAATCTGCTTCAATTTCTGTACTAGCACCACCGCGCACGGCTTCGCCAAGCTACACAGCAGGGGCGGCACCATCCAACGCCTCATTTGGATCAGCCTCATAGTGGCCGCTTTCGCTGGCTTCTTCACCCACCTTCACTTCCTCGTCGAACGCTACACCTCTTACAAGAAGATTACCGAAGAACGCCTGGTTGTGGACGGTTTCCAATTCCCGGATGTGACCTTTTGCCCAAAGCAGGAGTTCCACCAGGTCAAATTTGACTCCAACACCTTTCTATCGAGATTGGAGAGCTTATGGACTCAGGTCATCCGCAGAGTGGGCGATGATCATCGGCATACTCTCAAACACGAAGTTATTGATCTGGTGCATCGGTCGTTGCGGAAGAACGTCTATCGTCAGGACCTCTTCCAATGGCCCCGGGACGTCGTGGTCTATTGTACCTACCGGAGTGCGCTGTGCTCCTATCGCGACTTCGAGGTCTACCGACACCCGGAGAGGTTCATCTGCTTCACTTTCCGTCCGCCCCGACGCGATCTCGTAGTCCACGGGCCAAACTACGGCCTCCACGTGATCCTCAATAACGAGTACGGTGTGGACTACAAGACCGAGCGTAATTTGGTAGGTGTAGAAGCTCGCCCACTATCTCTTAGGAATCCATTTTATAATTCAAGTTCAAATTCAATTGTAGATTCAAATCTATGCTTTGGTTTTCTTTTATTCAGGCAATGAAGTTAAATACAATGAGCTATAATAATAAGCTTGGTGAAAATTTATTTACAAGACCCCTGCAAAAATGTGACGTCGCTCAATGTTTTATTTGCACCATTTTAAGTAACGGCGGTGTAACAAATTATTTGTAGCACTTGTATTTACTAACGGGGGCGTGCCGCACGCTATCCCATGTGAGATCGTATTGCATTTTACTTTGTAACAATATAATCAAATTCCAAATGTGCTATGGGGTGTTTTACCCACTTACTCGCACAACAATTATCGAATCCCACATTGCTTATATTGTCCAAAGTATATATATAGCCAAGAAGCTGCAAAAATATTACCACAATATTTTTCATAAAAGCTATACATACGTTTTGCTAAATACAATAAATGTAATAATAGTTTTTATTTTCTCTATTTTTACCACATTTTACCACTATAGGGGTAAAACAGTTGAGAGCGATCAGGGCTTATATAATAATGTGCTTCCTTTCTTACCGACACCTAGTATTATTTATATATTTTTAGTTCAATTCAGGTTTCGAACTGTGGTCTTTCGCAAGTACCACTGCGCTTCGATGAAGATATTAAATTTCTAGTATGACTGACGTGTCTCAATCATATTTGCTAGAAATGATTTATTAGATAAACCACATACATTTTTAGTCATTTAAATGTCAACATACAATTATCTTGATTTAATTTAGCATGATGCAGTAAATATGAATTTAATATATTGAATCGATATATATATATATATATCAAATTAAATTATATAAAATAATAATTTATTCCTATACCGGTAAATAATTTAGTTAAAAATATGTTAACAATTACAAATATTTCACTATGTTGCATCTATATAGATGCTATAGTGTTGACAAACGTTTTGTTCACTCTTGGTCAAAATCTTAGATACTCAGGGACCGCGCCGCAAGTTTCAGCTTGGGGTACAAGCAAAAATTGCACGACGTGCTTAATGGGGAACTTTGACAGTTAAGTATCGTTATTAAAAAAAGTCACATTAGGAGTGGAGACTGCAAGTTATGCATCAAATAACTGCAGTATTTCATTAAATTTAAAAATTACTTCTTCTGATCATCTGCCATATCTTATGAGAAGTCTTCATGCTAACTTGCTAACCGCAGGAAGCCTCAGTCCGGATAGAATATGACGAAACCGATTGCTTCACAAAATTGAGAAAGGGGTAAGGCAAGGTTGCATTCACTCGCCGTACTTATTTAACATGTACACCGAGATGATAATAAGAAAGATCAGTTTGTCACGAATGAACGCTGGTGTAAAAATTGGAGAGCTAATGAAACGTGAATCACGCCGACGACACACCCTTCTGGCAGAGACGAAAGAATATCTTACGAATTTGTTGTAAGCAAGCTGGGATATATCTAAATATGAAATAAAGATACAAAAGTAATGATGACCACTAAAGATATAGATGACTTCTCACTAGGTCGCGTCTCTATGGAAATTGTAACGAAGTTTAACCTTCTAGGAGCGACAGTGGAGTCGAATGGATACTGCAAGGACGAAATAAGCAGACGAATCAACCTCGGAAGAGCAGGAATGTCAAGACTTCACAAAATCTGGAAGGACAAAAACATTGCGACAACAACCAAGAAACTCCTTATGGATGCTCTCGTGTTCCCCGTCGTTCTTTACGGTTGCGAATCCTGGACAGGTCGATGGAAAGAGAGAAAGAACATAGCGGTGTTTGACATGTGGTGTTGGAGAAGGATGTTGAGATTACATGGACACACCACAGGACGAATACATCTGTCCTGGAGTAAGTCGGCACCACTCTTTCATCGGACGCTATGATCCTGAAACAATGACGAAGGTAGACCACGAACATGATGGCTGGATGAAGTCAAGGGTGAGACGGCGCTCAACTTCAGCGATCTCCGAACAGTGGTGGTGAAGAATCGGACAGAGTGGAGGATACTAGTTATGGAAGTCGCCAGAGGTCGTACGCAACCTGACGGAAGTCACGGGACAATGTGACTATCTAAAACATGAGGAATATGACGTATAAACACTTCTTCAGAAAAAGAACGCTTAAAAAGGGTACCATTTGAAATTGTTTGGGCGGACACGTCCGACCCCTATCGCTGCTTCCAAGACTATGACCCTCCTTATCCAAGCGAGTACCTGTTCAAATTCATTATTGATTCTCCCTGAACTCCTGTCTCTCTCTCTACCCAGATCGATGCGATGGGCGGCTATGACGTCAGCATTCATCCAGAATCAACGCGACCGCGCTTCTCCCGGGACAAAGTCGTTCTGCAACAACGCACCGAGGTGGGAATCGAGTTGCAGATGATCAAAACGGTGAACATGGCCACGCCCCGAGACCAGTGCCACTCGGGCAGTCTGGCATTCAGTGTTTCCACTGGAGGTTTCGGTTCGTCCCGATCGAAACTCTTCAACTTCACCTTGGCAGACTGCAGGGTATTGAAAGTACAAAATCAGGTAGGGCCCTCTATCGTAGATAGGCATTCATTTCATTCGCTATAAGGTTTAAGTTCTACACTGTCAGCCAGCTCGCCTGGTCAGTAGTTGGAATCAGTTGAAAGACAGTCAAGCTATTTTATGACATTTGTTTTCCAGACCAAAGATATTGAACTATACTTAATGATTCCATCTCTTTGGTCCTGTGACACACAGACCAACAGAAACATCCACACATATATGTCGATCAACACAATCGAGTAGCAAACCAAAGTCTGGAAAGGAATAGGAACACAGATCAGTGTTCACCCATCAATTGTCGATGTGTGGCAAGTGAAGTGCGGACGTGTTTTTGAACATAATCCAAAATTTATTTATGCTAC